>PVKZ01000680.1:587572-659761 GCA_004027375.1 Macroglossus sobrinus | reverse complement strand
AAAGAAAGAAAGAAAGAAAGAAAGAAAGAAAGAAAGAAAGAAAGAAAGAAAGAAAGAAAGAAAGAAAGAAAGAAAGAAAGAAAGAAAGAAAGAAAGAAAGAAAGAAAAGAAGGAAAGAAAGAAAGAAAGAAGGAAAGAAAAAACATCTAGAAATGATATGGATTGAAATTAGCAGAAAACAGATATTATAAATGCATTCAAGAATTTAAAGGAAAACATAAACACAAATGGAAATTTCATGATCTTTCTGGGAATAAATCTAGAGAAGACAAGTCTAATCTATAGTGACAGAAGGCAGATCCAATCAGTGTTTGCCTAGGGGTAGTGATGAGAAATTGACTGGAATGCTTTTTTTTTTAGAGATGGAATATTATATAATTTGATTGAGATGGTGATTATACTCAAAATACATCAAAATGTACACATAAAATGGGAGTATTTTATTAGATATGTAAATTATATCAAAAAGATTGATTTAAAATGCTCAAAAAATAAATAAGAACAAGGAGAAGAAAATTGATAAGGATGTGAATGTTAGATTGACCATCAGTTGATGATTTGGGGAGTTACGTGGTGACTACATTGTAATTTGCTGTATTATTTAAAATTCTTTATAGTAAAAAATGTTTTTTTAAAAAAGGAGAAATAAGCTGCTGCTTTTGTCTGAAAGGCTATAATATTTTACATAATTTTTAAAGCATCTCTATAAACATTTTTCTCTTCTTAAAAATGAATTTATTTTTCTTTTACATTCTCCAATCCTCATTTCATTCTCATGCCGCCTCAATGATATCCACACTACATAATCCATGTCCTTGGATGTTTATGGATCTTTGAAAAATAGTATTGCTTTCAGTTGGTATATTTGTCTTTAGAATGTTTATATTGTATTGTGAAATACATATTGTATTTCTTCTTTTCTGTTTCACTCAACACTATTTAGAAGATATATGTATCTTTTTGTGTTGATCTGATTGTTAAAAGGATTTATTTATTTATTCTCCTATTGAGGGATCCCTTAATCGCCTTCTATTCCTCACTTTCACACAGTATCAGATGGGTACTAGATTTATTGGGGTAATCATTTCAGAAGATATATAAATGCCTAGTCACTATATTGTACACCTGAAACTAATACAGTATTGTATGCCAACTATAATTGAAAAATTAAAAGATATTAATTTAAAAAGGTATAATGTATATTTTTCTCTTTAAAAAGTTCATATTCTTTAAAGTCAATACCTCGCCCCTTGTCTCAGGAAACCATTGATCCGCCACCTATTACTGTAGATTAATTTAGTGTGTTCAGTAAATTTATGTACATGCAATCATATAATGTATACCTTTTCGTATTGCTTATTTCAGCATAAGATTTTGGAGGTATGTCTGTGTTGTGTATGTCAGTATATTTATTCATTCCCCTGATGATGAGTATTTGAGTTGTTTATATTTTGGGGATTCTAAAAATAAAGCACTAAGAACATTCATGTTCAATTTCTTATGTGAATATGTGTTTTTATTTAATTAAGGTAGATATCTAAGGAAGAAATTTCAGAGTCAGAAGCTTATCTTACATTTAACTTTATAAGTAACTGACAAACATTTCTCCAAAGTGGTTTTACTCGAATCTACCAATTTTCTGCCACTTGTTTTGTGCTTTGGAGGTCTTATTTTCCTCACTCCAATACAAAAACAAAAGTCTGTATTTTTTAAATGACGTATTCAATTTTATCTTTTACATTTAGGTTTTAATCCATCTGCCATTTTCCTTTATAAATGGCATGAGATAAAAAGAAAACTTCTCTTCTGCTTAAAGTGAGCCAGTTTTAGCTGTTCAAGACATTCTATAGTCACTACTTTCTCCACTGGTTTTGCAGCCATCACTATATTCTACCAAGTTGCCATATATACATGCTCTGCATTTAAAATGTATAATTTGTTGAGTCTCTTCCTGTACCAGTTAGCCCTTTTCTATACCTTATAGCCTTTTTCTATACCTTATAGTATGTTTTCATATGTTATAGGTCAAAAAGTAGTCACATATCTGCTTTTTTTTTGGTGAAAATTTATTTAGTTCTGAGCTCATTTATTCATGAACCCTAATTTTAAATATTTTTATTTACTTAAAAATCTTACTGAACATTTAATTTTAAGTTCATTCAATAAAAAATACATTTGGAAGATATTAACAATATTAACTCATTTCAACCTCAAATAATGTAGCTCTTCATTTGTATATTTTTGAGTCTTCAAATTTCTTTATAAAGCACTGGAGCTCCATTAATTCTTAGATACTTCATAGATTTTTATTACATCTTGAATGGTCTTCTATTTTCTATTTTTACTTGTTCAAGTATTAAAAGAGCATTATGTAAAAGTACAATATTTTTATAGAATTCTCTTATTAGTACTAATAATCTGATTTTATATTTTCTATATAATCTTATCACTTCTGAATAATAACAGTTTTCTATCTTCTGCCCTTAACTTTATACCTTTTACTTTTTAAAATTTTTTATTGTATTGGCCAGGGCATCCAATTATCTGTAGAACAATAACAGTGATTATAGGCAGCCTTGTTTTATTCCTATGCATCTAAAGTTTTCCAGTTGAATATAAAGTTTGGTGTACATTTTTTATATTATTTAACTCCTTATTATTAGACAGTCTGTAATTACAAATAGATTTTAAACTTGATCATATGTCTTTTCTGAATCTACTATATAATCATGTGATTTTTTTTGTACCTTTCATTTAAGGTAAGAATCCTAAATAATATTTATATATTATTTTTAAACATTGTTTATTTTAGGCTTATAGTTTATTTACAATTTCTACATCTATGTTTATAAATAAAATAGGTATATATATGTTTGTGTATATATATATATATGTATATATATATATATATATATATATATATATATATATACACACATATGGGTACTATATTTATCTAGATTTTGGACTAAGATTGTATTTCTCTCATAATTTGACATGGAAAAATATCTGCCCTTGTATGCTGTATGACACAAAAATTATCTCTTCCTTGAACCCACTTGTAGGTTGTACAAATATTTGGATTTCTTTTAGAGGATGGAAAGAGCATCTGTGGACCATAACAGATAATATAACATTTCTGTCATTGAAATTCCAGAAGGAGAGAAAAAAGTAAAGATAAAAAAAAATGCTTGAACAACTGTTTTCAAATTTTCAAATTTGGCAAAAGACACAAATCTGTAGATTTGAGAGTCTGACTGAACTCCAAACAAAATAAACTCCAAAACTTCATGTCAAGACACATATAACCAAACATTTGAAAACTAAAGACAAGTAAAATAATCCTAAAAGCAAATAGAAATTATACATTACCTATAGAAGAAAAATAATTTGAATGACAACAGATTTCTCATCAGAAATCATGAAGGCCATAGAAAGTGACAGAACATTTTTCAAGTCCTAAAAGAAAAAACTTTCACCCCAGAATTCTATATCAAGTGAAAATATTCTTCAGGAATGAGGTGAAATAAAAGCATTCTCAGATGCAGAAAAGTAAATGGAACTTGTCAGCCGACCTACTCTTAAAGATTGTCTAAAAAAATTCTTCAGACAAAAAGAAAATAATAATAGTAAAAAAAAAAACATAAGCTTTAAGAAAAAGCAATGCCAAGAGCAAATATATAAATAAATATACTATTCTTCTTGAGTTTTTAAAACTGTATTTGATAGTTAAAAGTAAAATTATAACATTGTCTTATATAGCTTTTAATGTAACATTTATGACAACTATATCATAAAGTCAAGAGAAGTAAACCTAATGGTGACAAGGTATTTACAATTCTACCTAAAGTGGTAAAATACTGATATTAGTAAACTATAAAAAAAGTTATGTATGTATAATTCCTGAAGCAACCATGAGAAAAACTATAGAAAGAGACTAAAACACACAGTCATATACCACAAAATATCTACAGAGAAATGAAAATGGAATCCAAAAAAAAAAAAGTATCCCATATGAAGACAGGAGAAGGGAAACAGAAAATCATAAACAGAAGAAACAAACATAAATCAAAAAGTTAAATGGCATATTTAAATCATAATATATCAGTAAATCCATTAAAAGTGAATGTTCTAAAGATACTGATTAAAAGAGAAATTAACAGGAAGGGGAAAAATGGCATAGATGTTAGAGGTTCTGTTCATTTCTCTGGCGACCAAATCAAAGTTGTGATGGACATAAAGAGCAACAGCAAAAAAAAAAAAAAAAAAAAAAAAAAATCGCCTGGGATCTAGATGAACAAGCCATTCAAAAAGGGAGAAATCCAAGAAATCACCCTGCAATGGCAAAAAGTAGTACGGAACAAGTACAGGAGGCTACAGAGGCTGGAGCAGCTGAATGAGACGAAGGCTGCGGCAGCAGCAGACGCCTCTTAAAGGGGTCACTTCCATGAGCGGATTTTTGTGGTAACCTGCTCACTCTGAGCACCAATACCTATCGGCTGCACACAGGGAGCACCAAGGACTTACAGAAAAAGATCGTTGGAGTGAGGGCCCAGACAAGACCGCTCTTTATAGAAGTGCCTGTGGCATCCATTGTTCCCTATTGAGCTCTCACCCCTCCCAGTGCACCGGACACTGTGCTGCTATAGCCGCGATGTCATCAAACTGGATAACAGAGGTCCCTCCACCCAGAGGAATCCCTGAAACCCTGCCTCCACCAACTCATGGCCCCACCCATGCCACATTCAGATATATCCTTGGCGAGTCAGGTGCTCCTTACTGAGCAGTGCCTAGACTCACACTGGAGCCAACTTGCCTCGGTTTCTGGTGTGGCCTTTTGAGGCAAATGTAAGCACAGCATCTGTGGATTGCTTGCTGAATCTTAACAGGTGGCCCCTGAGAGGTAGAGGCTTGGGCTAAATATGGCCTGCAGCAGCTGAACCCCTCTCAGGACTGTGCCACTGGACACCCACTTCACAAATCCACACTAATAAGACCAGGAGACTTAATAGCTTCGCTTAATACATAGAAACAGACACAGAAAGGCAGCCAAAATGGGAAGACAAGAAGCAGAAGCCACATGAGAGAAGAGAACAGAGATCCAGATATAATGGAGTCAAGTAACCTAAACTATGCAGAGTTTAAAACATTGCTTATATTGATGCTCAGTGAACTTTTGGTAAGTGTAGAAAACTTCACCAAAGAGATCAAAAAGACAATCATAAAAATGGAAATGGAAATTATAAAAGATAACCCGTCTGAAATGAAGAACACATTATCTAAGATGAGAAGTATATTAAATGGAATAACCAAAGGAATAAACAAAGTGAATTTTAAAAAAGGATCAAATGCCCTATTTAGAGGATTGGAAAGCTAAGGACACACAATCACAATGGCAAGAAAAAAGAACCCCAGAGTATAAAAATAATTTAATGAGCATATGGGACACTATTAAGTTTCCAAATATCTGTCTGATTGGTGTAACTGAAGAAAATCAAAATGTTGAACAGCTGTTTGAAGAAATAATGATAGAAAACTTCCCTAACCTGGTGAAGGAAATAGACGTAAAACCCTAGAAAGCACAGAAAATTCCCAAAATTAGAGATCCAAAGAGGCCCACACCAAGACACATCATAATTAGAATGCCAAAGGTTAAATACAAAGAAAGGATATTAAAAGCAGCAAGAGAAAAACAGATAATTACTTTTAAGGGAATACCCATAAGACTGGCAGCTGATTTCTCAAAAGAAACTATGCAGGACAGAAGGGATTGGCAAAATAATATTCGACAAGATGAAGACCCAGGATCTACCACCAAGAATACTTTATCCAGCAAAGCTATCATTTAGAGTTGAAAGACAGATAAAAAGCTTCCCGGACAAAAATAAGCTAAAGGAATTTATCACCACCAAGCCAGTATTACAGAAAATGATGGAGAGACTTCTTTAAGAAGAAAAAACATGTATCAAAAGCAGAAATAAAGAATGGTAACAACTACATTTCTATCAATAAGTACCTTAAATGAAAAAGAATTAAGTGATCTAACCAAAAGAGAATGGCTGAAAGGATAAGAAAACAAGATCCCTACATATGAAAAGGAAGGAGATGAAAAAATACATTGCTTTGATGGACCTCAAAGGTATTTAAGTCAGACAGAGAAAGATAAACATTGTTATATTTCTCTTATATGTAAAATCTAAGAGATTTTGTATTATTTATTGTACAAGTGTAAACTTGTACAATATATAATACAGCAACTGGGACACAGTAGACAGTAAATATTATCTATGACATAAGCAAGGTTGGATTGAATTGAGGAATAGGATTAAGACTTTCAAATGGGTTTGTATGCTTGTTCGTTTGTTTACTTTTAATGATGGATTATTATGCAGGAGATGTTTCCATTTTATATAGCATTGAGCTGCATAAACTCTAAGGATCGCTCCAATTCTAAAGTTCCAAGTGTTTATTATTTCATAATTAAACACCTTTGTTATTGGTTGTCCAATTATCATTAATTTGTTATTGAGGATACCCAACAAGTACTGAACCAATTGAGGAACAACTGCAAGCATGTCAGTGAAGAAGAAGGAATTTAGGAAAAGTACTCATTGCCTACAGGTCAGCAAATGTATAAATCAGGATGTATATAAATCAAGTTTTCATATTGTACATGCACACAAAATAATGACTGTACTTGGCATTTTGTAGGCATTATCTCATTTAAGTCTCATAACCACATCATAGATACATATTATCCCCATTTCACAGAAAAGGAAGTTCAGGCTTAAAAATATTTCAAAATTTACCTGAGGTTATACATAGCTATGAAGTGGCATAAACCCAGGTTATCAAACCCATGTTTAACCACTTTGCTACCTGCTATCATACTTCCTCCTCCAGACTTTTAAGATAATAAATGTTACACTGGGGTTTCTTTTAATTCTTTTTTCTAATTTAATACAGGCAGTGTTGTGAATAAAGATTATGTATATAATCACATAAATATGCATTAATATCTTTGTAAAGTGAAAAATCAACAAATACTATGAATAAAGTAATGAACTGGAAAACTAGGTTCTGATTATAACTTGAGCACTAAGAACTGTGCAAGTCATTAAAAATCTCTGGTTTAAAATATAGTTATAGTGTTTTACCTCTAAAATCCAATTCATTCTCACAAATTGACTCAGACTAGAAGTGGTGTCCTCCTGGATTAAAGACATCATTTTCCTGACCAACATAAAATATATAGGGCTACTCTTAAGATGTTGACCCAGAAGGACCAGTAAAGCAGAACATTATCTTATTTAAATCTCTAATACTTGGCATATTCTTTTCTTTTTGACATTTTTGCTTCAGGGATTTCATCTACTGCTTCGGACCTTAAATGTCTCTTCTCCTGGCTCTTCATTATCTCTACCCATTCTCGCTTTATAACCAGAGAGTACAGGTAAAAGAGCAAATTACACAACAAAAATCATTTGCTTTCTTTTTCTAATGCCGAGGACTCACTTCAAGACCAAAGATATTGTTAAATTTCTGACTACCTTACATAAAGTGGTAGTCCTTGGCATTCCTAAGAAACCGTAGCATAATATTATTAATGGAGACCAAATAATTTCAGATTATTAAAGAGAAAAACTCATTTTTAAAGATGGTCATGGGAGGGGAAAGAAGAAAGTTTCTCTTAATCAATAATTATCAATATTTTCTTCTCATGAAAATATTTTTTTAAGTCCTTTGGGAAGTGTTAACTTCCAACACTTAGGGGAGTACAAATGACATCAGCCCAGTGACATTATTTTCACTCTCTCTAATATCACTGGATAGTTTCTTGGCTAGCGAAAGTCATAGCTTTCAAATTCTCCCAATGAAAAATTCTCTGAATCTGACTTTGAATATACATTAATGTTAAATAGAACTGCCTGGCCCTGTTATTAGGTTAAAGCTAACATTGTCAATTTGAAAAAACTAACACTCATTCTTAGTATAAGGAAATTTTTTGACTCTGGTGATTGACTATGTAGAAAGTCAACCCCCCCCCCAAATTTTGATAATACCAAATAATTTTTTTCCAAAAGGTGCTCAAAGAAGAAAAGGAAAATAGAGATGCCATGGGTAGTACATAGGATAATTTTGAAAGCCAATATTTCAACCATTGCCAGCCACCCTATGAAGAGTTTACTCACTTTGTTTTAGGTATGATTGATCACTTTGTGCCAGCTGATACAGATAGTACTTGTTATCCTTTCTTCAAGGAGTTCACAGTATGCTAAAGGAGATAGTGAGGTAATCAGACAATCTAATTTTAAATTGAGTACTTTACTCACCACAACCCTACACTTCCCCAAAGAGTCAGATAAATTCTAGCTTTAGAAATCAGCTCAAATCAGCTCCTTAAATAGTTAAATCTGTAGCTAGAAACCACAAGACTAGGAATAAAACTTCGTTTAGACATCTCTGTAACAACTACTTAAGCCATTGGAGGCCCATAGAAGAGTGGAGCTGTGTTGGAAAGTCTGCAGCCAAAACTTCTAGCTGATTTCATCTGTGTCATCAGCATTAACATCACACTTCCTTAGCAACTCAGGGCAGAGCTCAATTCTGACTTTTCACACTCAGAACCAGTCAGATGCAGAAAGTAACGTTTGTGTTTCTGACAAGGCATTCTTTTTTAGCTTTTCTATATCAATCAGTCTACTGTGCCTTTTCTACAGCACTCCTCCGTGAGAATCACAAGGTACTTGAAAAACAAGGCAGGAAGTAACCCTCATGTCATGGAGTCCATCCACAACAGATGAGTAATATGTAAGAAAATATTAGGTGTTCTGAGTGTCCTCATCCCCTCCTCTCCTACTTTCATAGTTAAGCCCATGTATTTGATTTATTCACACCCTTTTCCCTGATGAAGAAAAGTTCAGAGAAGTTGGTTTTACTGCTCTTCTCAAGGGCACTTCAGCCTTTGCCTCCAATCCATGAGCCCTTCAGTTGGGAAATTACTACTTTGCTTCCTTGTGTCTCATTAGAAGTTTTCCCTTAACAGTTTGTTTCTCTTCAAGATAATAACCTCAGATCTATGAAAGCCTGCTCCAAATACTTGAGAATGTTTGAATACTGATTGAAAAGACCCAATGAACAAGAATCTCTTCAAAAGACACCAAAAAGACAAAAAAAGTAGACAAAAATGTTCTTCCTCTTGGAGTTAAAATGTTTTCATACTTTACTATAAATACAATTTCTATGACTATTACAAAAAGAGCTCAAATTTTATATCTATTTTAAATGCTTATTTTTAAAAACATTTCTGAATATAAAGGTAAAATTATTTATGATCCTATACTTCAGAGATAATCAGCAATTGCTAAAATTCTGTTTTCTTCCTATAGTCCTATAATTAGCAGCTGGAAATTCATAGTAAGGACAATGAGGGATCAAGTACTCCATGTTCCAAAGAAAGTTTAAATTATTTGGGGTCCAGCATTTCCTCAGGGTCTTTGACCTAATTATCTCACACAACAGCAACAACAATATGCTCCATAGTCTGGTGAGTGTATAAGCAACTTACTAAGAAGAAGAAAGACTGGGTTCAAATTTTAAAAATTGACTAGAAATGTGGTTCATAGGTCTCAAGGAGAGTGTATGGCTTTTCTCTCTCTTTTCTTTGGGGTAGGAGATCTACTTTCCTCCACTAAACCAGTGGAGGAAATACCAATGATGTTGAGGGAGAAAGAAGAAACCTAACAGTTTCTTGGGGTAAAACTTTGCTGTTGCTGGGGCAGGGAAGGATTGAAGATGAGTAGTAAATTGGAAATAGTGAAATTTTAAAGCCAATTAAATTCAGTGGATGAGACTACATTAACTAATAACTAAAAGTAAACAGAAGCACTTATCTGTCCAAGAAATTGTTGAGAAACAAGAAAGGGAAGTTTGAGTATCTTCATATAAAATTTAATATTCTTGAGGGATCTTTTGAACATAAAAAATATTATTTTGGGTTTAATAATTTGACTGATATTCAAGTTATTTAAATTATAAGTCTAAAAGCCTCATTAAGTTCAAGTTATAAATTGTATTAGTCATTTATATATCTGATAAGTTTTAATAATAACTTTAAAGATCTGTAAATAATGTTTGGCCTCATTTATAAATGTAATTAATTAGCCACTTTAAATATGTTAAACTGAATTTGTAGATATAGTATATTTTAGTTCCTTTCTAATATTCAGTTTTATAATTCCACCAATAGAATCTTTTTGAATACTTAAAAATTCTTATATACCTTTAATAATTCTTATCATTTAATAAGATAGTGACCTTACAATCTTCTTATATGGCTCAATACTTTAAATGGATTTCAACCTAAACCCACAAGAATTAATTAATCACTCAATTATATTGTTTAAATTTAAGTTGTAAGATTATTAATCTGAGATAAACTCTATAAAGCATATAAAATATATGAAATATATATATATATGCAGATACCTTATTATTATAAATATACTTATATTATGGTTCATAGTCTTTAAATCATTCTATACTTAATTTAACATTTTCCTAGGATTAAAAGATGGACTATCACCAAGAAAGACATTTACTTGAGACTGCCTATTTATGAAGCAAGACACCATCTTCATTAATTGAAGTTACCTATGACCAGAGATTTTGGCCTAGTAGAAATCTTGGAGCCCTATATATCTGCTAAGAACAATTCTTCTCACCCACTTCAACTATATATAACTCTGAACACTTCTTTGTAATATTACGATTTTTTTTATTCTGACTACTATCAGAAATGTACAACTTCCTCTTAAATTAAACACTTGATTATAATTTTCATTTTTCTTGCTCTCAATTTATGGCCATGTATTTTTTTTTATATAACTCTAAGACATCTATGCTTGATGGGATACACAGATAAGTAAACATATTTGTTTAACAACTAAGTGAAGGATTAAAATCTTCCTCCCTAATTGTAGATGTATTGATTTCTAGTAGTTCTGTCCATTTTAACTTCATGTGCTTTAAGACTGTTATTAAACACATGTAAATTTTAAATTGTTGTATCTTATAGTGAATTTAAATTTTAATAATTCCATAAAAATGCTCTTTATCTCTAGCTTTACCTTTTAACATAAACGTTTATGTTGTTGATATTAACAAAGCTATACATGTCTACTTTTGATTTGAATGTACGTGATTAACATAATATATTTTTTCTAAGTTTTTAATTTAATGTTTCTATACTCTTATTTTTTGATGTGTCTCTTGTGGACATAGTATACTTAAATTAATTTTAATTTGGTTAATTTAATTCATTTTCATTTAATATAATTTCTGACATGTTTGGGTTTAAGCTTAACATCTTATTTTTGCTTTATTTTTTAATTTTGTCCTGCTTGTTTTTATATTTATTTCACTTTCTCTTTTCTTTCTTATATTATTCAGTAGATAATTCCATTCTTCTTCTATGTTTAGAAGTTATAGAATAGATTTCTATATTTTAAACAGTGTACATTTTCCTAAGACTTGCTAAAAGTCATACATTCTCAACATTTGTTGAAGTTTCTTCAAAAGATTAAGTCTTTTGACTGCCTATTCAATGACTTTTCCAAAAACACTATATTATACGTTTATGAAAAATTATTTTTATCTGCTTAGAATACCTTGAATCCTGGAACCATGACTCTGATTATCATCCTACATCTCTTGTATACAATAGAGAAGCAATAAAAGTATATAAAAATTAATTCAAAGAAATATACAATTGATTGACCTATACTAAGCACTTTATACTTGCCTATTTTTAGGTGGGGTTAATAGAATTTAATAGAAGTATTTTGGGCTCAGGATATCCAGATTATCTGTAACCATAAAAGTACTTTTTTTTTTTTTTACCATCACCGATGGTAATGAACAAAAAAGGAAAAAAGTAATTCAAAATAACTGCTACCAAAGCATAAGTCAAAGAAAATCAAGTTAAGACTCAATACTACTACTACTACTACTACTACTACTAATAATAATAATAATAATAATAATAATAAGCTTTTTATTTCAAATTTCAGAGAATTATCATGGAGAAGCATGTTACCTACCACCTTAAGTCTTAATGAAAGATACCAATTCAGAGGATCAGCCCTACCACAAACCAAATCATCTGTTAAAACCTATAAATATGAGGAAAGAACTTGGTAAAAGAGGTTGTTTGTGGTCATTACGGGGTTTATAAAGAGAAGCTCTTCCCTGCCTAATCTTAGAGGAATTTTTCCCCCATATTCAAGAGAGAAATACTATGTAAAATTTGAAGGTGCCAGTAACATGGAAAGACTGCTATTTTATTCCATGGATGAACATCTGATTCACCAGGAAACATCTATTGTACTACTGGATGCAGTAGAAACAAGACCTGAGGAGAAATGACAAGCAGGAGACTACCAGTGATGAGTGGAAACAGGATTGCCATCCTTTGTTCAAGTCTTGAGGAATTCAGAAAATAGTTCCACACAGGCATGTACTCTAAGTATAGACCACAGGGTGTTAAAGAAATTAAGAGCTATAATCTCTACACAACCAACATAGCAGGTTGAGAATGGCATGTCAAAGCATAATACCACCTCCTGGGAGTCAGCCGCAAGATGAAGCCAAATCTCATATCACCAAGGACTAGAGAAGCTGCTTTGGGGGAAGTTTGTCATCAGCAAGGCATGTGAGAGTGACCATCCATCTTCTTAGAGTTCATGGACAATGGGCTATAACAGGCATCATTTTAATCTAAGGGCAAGACAGCAACATTGCCAGTCATAAAGGCAAGTTGTCTTATTTTCTTTCTCTTGTTCCGACACCTGAAAAACTACTGCCAGGAATAGAAAAAAGGTAGAAATACCTGAGAGAGAGCTTGCGCAACAATCATCCTCACTCTAGGACAGTAAACTTCCAGCACAAGTTGGAGAGAAAAAGACCACTTTTGATATAATATGAAATAGAAGCTTTAAGATGAAAGTATTGGATCCCAGAAACTGATACCAAACCATTTAAATAAACAGGCCTAGATATCATGAAGTGGACCACTCTCCTATATTAAGGACAGGTATAAAAAAAATTAAATACTTTTAAATTTACATCTCTAGGAAAATAAAGTTAATCAATAATTTGGTTGTGTGTGTGTATATATATAACTCAGCCCTAAAAGATTATAAATTTTATCCTTCCCCAGTCTCTCTCTCACTATGTGGTTATTAAATCAAAATTGACCAAGAAAGAAAAGCAGGTTTCTCAAATTTCTTTATTGATTACAATCTTAGCTCTGACTAATCTTATGTAAAACCTCTCATCTTGCTTTCAATCATGCAGGTATTGTGCCTTTGACTTACCCTACTATTTACAACCTCTTTTAGCCCTTAGACTCAACATTTGGCACAACTTCGCTGGATATGACCTTTTGATTTTCTCTTCAACTATGATTCATATTTTCCCTTTAGTTCCAGAGCCATCAAGCATCCTGGGTCAACATCTCACCTCATTTGTTTTGACATCTGGGCTCCAGGCAAGAATGCTACTCCAGATTTCTAAAGGTTCTGTTAGTTTTGATGTATACCAGATCTATGGAGTCCTACAATGCTAGAACATTAAGAGTTCTCTTTCACCAGAAAGACAGCTTTCTTGTTGCTTTTGTTCTTAACTCTTAAGTTACTGTTTGAAACTCTCTTTAGTGCCCAGATATTTCTGTACCTAAGAAGTCATTGTTCAGAAGGTATCAGACAGGGTTAGCACCATTAGGACTAAACTCTGTTCAACATTGATAGCTAATCAGAAACATGATCCAGTAGAAACTTTCAGTTTTATAGTTAGTCAGAAAAGTCATTCACAGTCAAGATTTAATTGAGAACTTTAAAAAAGTAACTTAAATATTAGTTACTAAAAGCAAATAAAAATATAAACTTATTTACCAAGTGTACGATATAGGGCCACAAATTTTTCTTTGAGTATAGACCTGCTGTTTAAAGTTCTGCTTAGTTTTTATTGCATAAACAGCACACGATGCATATGTGGGGGTAAAAGTACATGCTGTAAACCTTAAACTGCTATAAAAAATAAAGTTAATTTTAAAAATGTATTATGTATGCAATAACTAGTTGCAATTATAAAGTATGCAGTATTTTCAGATTGGCTTCTTTCAGTTAATAGTATGCAATTAAGGTTCCTCCATGTCTGTTTATGGCTTGAATGATCATTTTTTTTCAGCACTAAATAATATTTCATTGTCAGGATGTAACACCATTTTTTTAATCCACCCACCTACTGCAGAATATCATAGTTACTTTCAAGTTTTGGTAATTACAAATAAAGTTGATATAAACATCTATGTGCAGGTTTTCATGAGTACATAAGTTTTCAAATCCTTTGGGTAAATACCAAGGAATACAATTGCCAGATTATAAAGTAAGAGTATATTTAGTTTTATAAAAAACTAACTTTCATTCTGTATTCCCATCAGCAGTGAATGAAAATTTCTATTGCTCCATGTCCTCACTAGAATTTGATGTTGTCAGTGTGTTCTGAATTTGGCCATTTTTATAGATGAGTAGTGGTATCTCATCAATGTTTTAATTTGCATTTCCCTGATGACATATGATGTGGAGTATCTTTTCGTATGGTTATTTGCCACCTGTATATCTTCTTTGGTGAGGTGTCTATTAAGGTCTCTGGCTCATTTTTAATCAGGTTTTTTCTTTTCTTATTGTTGAGTTTTATATATTTCGAATAATTGTCCTTTATCAGATATGTCTTTTGAAAATCCTTTCTCCCAGTTCTGTGGCTTATCTTCTTCTCAATCTCTTGACATTGTCTTTTATGAAACAGAAGTTTTTTTTTTTTTAAATGAAGTCCAGGTTATCAATATACCTTTTATGAAATGTGCCTTTGGTGTTGTATTTAAAGAGTTATTGTCATATCCCAGGTTATCTAGATTTTCATGTATGTTATCTTCTAGAAGTTTCATAGTTTGTATTTTACATTTTGGTGTGTAATTCATTTTACGTTAATTTTTGTAAAGGGTGTGAAATTCATGTCTAGATTTTTTTTTCTATTTCTATGTCCAGTTGTTCTAGCCCCATTTGTTAAGACTATTTTTTGCTTTATTTTATTGCCGTGGCTCCTTTGTCAAAGTTCAGTTGACTATATTTATTTGAGACTATTTCTGGGCTCTCTAATCTCCATTGATCTACTTATCTATTCTTTTCTCAGTACCACATTGTCTTGATTACTGAAGCTTTTTAGTATGTCTTGAAGCAGAGCAATGTCAGTCCTCCAACTTTGTTCATCTCTTTAACATTGTGTTGGATATTCTGGGTCTTTTGTCTTTCCATATAAACACTAGAATCATTTTGTTGATATTCAACAAGATGCTAGGATTTTGATTGAGACTGCATTGAATCTATAGATCAAGTTGGAAAGGACTGACATCTTAACAATATTGAGTCTTCCTATCTATGAACAGGGAATATCTGTCCATTTATTTACTTCTTTTTTATTTCATTCACCGGAATTTTGTAGCTTTCCTCATATAAATCTTATACATATTTTATTAGATTTATATCCAAGTATTTCATTTGGGAGGTGCTAATATCAATGGTGTTTTTAATTTCAAATTTCACTTGTTCATTGCTGGTATATAAAAAAGTGATTGACTTTTGTATATTAACTTTTATCCTTGCTATAATCACTTGTTAGTTCCAGATTTTGTCAGTTTTTTGGATGTTCTACATAGCTAATCCTGTCATTTTCAAACAAAGGCAGTTTTATTTCTTCCTTCCCAATTCATATACTTTTTATTTTATTATTTCTTATTGTATTATCTAAATTTTCACAATAATGTTGAAAGGAATGGTGATAGGAAAGATATACTTGTCTCTAATTTTACTGGAAAGCTTCAAGTTTCTCCTAATTATGTATGATGTTGGTAGGTTTTTGTAGCTATTCTTTATCCAATTGTGGAAGTTTCTCTGTCTTCCTAGTTTACTGAGAGTTTTTATCATGGTGCTAGATTTTATCAAATGTTTTTGCACTTATTGATATAATGATGTAAATTTTCTTCTTTACACTGATGACGTGATTAAATCAATTGATTTCAAATTTCGAACTAGCCTTGTATACTTAAGATAAATTCTACTTGGTCATGATGGATAATTATTTTTACACAGTGTTGGATTTAATTTGTTAATATTTTAACATCTGTGCTCATGAGAGATATTGGTCTGTTGTTTTCTTTCCTTGTGATATGCTTGGTTTCAGTATTAGGGTAATGCTGGCCTCATAAAGTGAGTTAAAAAGTAACCCTTCTGCTTCAATTCTCTGAAAGAGATTGTAGAAAATTGGATAATTTCTTCCTTAAATGTTTGGTAGAATTCATCTTTGCACCCATCTGGGACTGGTTCTGTTTTGAAAGGTTATTAATTACTAATTCAATTTTTTTAAATAGATGTAAACCTTTGTATTTTTCTTGAAATATGATTTTTGGCAAATTGCGTCTTTCAAAGAATTGGTTCATTTCATCTAGGTTATCAAATTTGTGGGCATAGATTATTCATACTCTTTCTTTCTTTTTCTTTTTTGTTCCCGGCTTTATTAAAACATAATAGACAATTAGTTGCTCATATTTACATTGTATAATTCAATTAGTTTTTTTAATTATAGTTAGTATACAATAATATACCAGTTCAGTGTATAGCACAGTGATCAGAGATCCACATAATTTGCAAAGCAATCAGTCCCACTAAATCTAGTACCCCACTTCCTCTTACACATTTATTACAACATTATTAACCATCTTCCCCATGCCACACTTTACTTCTCCATGTCTGTTCTGCAACTATCCATTTGTACCTCCTAATCCCTTTGCCTATTTGCTATTCCACCCTTAATTCTCCTCCCATCGAGTAACCCTCAAAATATTCTCTGTATCTATGAGTTTATTTCCACTTTTGTTGTCACTTTTGTTTATTTTGTTCTTCAGATTCCACATATTTGTGAAATCATGCAATATTTGTCTTTGTCTATCCAACCCATTTCATTCAGCACAATACCCTCTAGGTCCATCAAGCAATATCTTTCTTCATGCCTTCCTTTTATTCTGTGTGTGTCTTTTAATCTGAAGTGAGTCTCTTGTAGGCAGCATATGTAGGGATCTTGTTTTCTTATCCATTCAGCCACTTTATCTTTTGGTTGGAGCACTTAATTCTTTTCTACTTGAGGTACTTATTGATAGAAATGTAGTTCTTATCATTCTTTATTTATGCTTTTGATACATGTTTTTCTTCTTAAAGTCCCTCCAACATTTCTTGTAATACTGTCTTTAGCTTATTTTTTTCTGAGAAGTTTTTTTATCTGTCCTTACACTCTAGATGAAAGCTTTGCTGGATAAAGGATTCTTGGCTGTAGATCCTGGGTTTTCATAATATCAAATATTTTGTGTCAAACCCTTCTGTTCTGCATAGTTTCTGCCAGTCTTATGGGTGCTCCCTTGTATGCAACGTACTGCTTTTCTCTTGCTACTTTTAAAATTCTCTCTTTGTATTTAACCTTTGGCATTTTAATTATGATGTGTCTTAGTTTGGGCCTCTTTGCCTTCATCTTTTTTGGGACTCTCTGCACTTCCTGTGGTTGTATGTCTATTTCCTTCACCAGATGAAGGAAGTTTTCTATCATTATTTCTTCATAGAGCTCTTCAATGTCTTGTTTTTCTTCAGATACCTCTATGACACGATATTTTTACATTTTGTAGTGTCCCATAGCTCCTTAAATTATTATTATGGCCTTGGCTTCTTTTTTCTTGCCATTCTGATTGAGTATCCTTGCTTTCCCATTTTCTATATAGGTCATCTGATTGTCTTTATCCATTCCATTTATTTCATCTAATATACTCTTCATCTCAGATAATGCATTCTTCATTTCTGACTGGTTCCTTTTTATAATTTCCATTTCCATATTTCTATTTTTATCTCTTTGTTAAATTTCTCACTGAATTCATCTACACTTCTCCTAAATTAATTGAGCATCTTTATAACCAATGTTTTGAACTCTGCATCTGTGAGATTTCTTGATTCCATTATTCTGAGATCTCTGTTCTATTCTCATATGATTTCTGCTTCTTTGTCTTCTCATTTTGTCTGTCTTTCTGTGTCTGTTTCTATGTACTAAGCAAAGCTCCTAAGTTTTGCAGTCTTATTAGTGTGGCTTCTCAGTGGCACAGTCCTGAGAAGAATTCAGTTGCAGATCAAGTTTCGCCCCAGCCTGTGCCCCTCTGAAGCTACCTGTTAAGATTCAGCAAGCAATCCACAGATACTGTGCTTATAGTTGCCTCAAGAAACCACACCAGAAAACGAGACCAGGTGCCACCAGTGTGGGTCTTGGAGCTGCTCAGCAAGGAGCACCTGACTCACCTGGAGGATACACCTGGATGTGGCTTGGGTGGGGCTGCAAATTGGGGGAGGCAGAGCTTTAGGTAATCCTCTGGGCTGAGTGACCTCTGTTATCTAATTTGATGACGTCTCAGCTATGGCGGCCCTGTGTCAGCACACTGGAAGAGGGGGTTGCTCAACAGAGAAACAATGGATACCAATGACACTTCTTTCCAGGAGACATCCTCACCTCCTGTCCTCACTCCAACAACTTACTGTCCCCCTGTAAGTCCCTGGTGCCCTCTGCACAGCTGAACTGGTGCTGGTGCTCAGAGTGAGCAGGTCCATCACTCTGAAAGTTTGCTCATGGACACAGCCCCTTTAAGAGGCATCTGTAGCTCCTGGCTGCCACTGCCACAGCCTCTGTCCCACTCAGCAGCTTGGGACCAGAAAGCCTTATGTCTTTGCCTACTGCTACCTTCTCCCGTTACAGGATGATTAATTATTTCTCTCCCTAGTTTTAGTGCTTTTCTTCATCTGGATCCCAGGTGATTTTCCTTGCTGTTTGCTTTGTGTCTCTGTCACAGTCTTGTATTGATTGCAAAAGGGATAAACAAAGCCTTTATCTATGTCATTTTTCCCTCATACTATTTCTTTACTAATCACCTTAATGTACATAAGATCTGTAGTGATATCTTGCTTTCATTTCTGATATTAGTAATTTGTGTCCTCTCTCTTGTTTCTTAATTAGCATAGATAGAGTCATATAAATTTTATTGATCTTTTCAAAGAACCAGTTTTTGACTTCATTGATTTTATCTCTTAATTTCCTGTTTTCAATTTTATTGATTTCTCTTCTAATTATTATCTAATTATGTAATTATCTAAATTTTTTTTTGTTCCTTTGGATTTAATTTGCTTCTTTTTTTCTAGTTTAAAGGTGGAAACATAAATTATTGATTAAATTTTCTTCTAAGGAACTGCTTTAACTACATTCTTATTAAAACAACTTTTAATAAGTAGTTTTTTAATTTTAATTTAGTTCAAAATATTCTTTGAAACTTCTACCGAGAGTTCTTCTTTGATCCATGTGCTATTTAGAAGTGTGTTGTTTAATTTCCATGTATTTGGGAATTTTATACTTATGTTATTGATTCTAGTTTAAATTCCTTGTTGTCTGAGAGCAGACATTGTATGATTTCATTCTTTTAAATTTGGTAAGGTACATTTTATAGCTCAGAATGAGGTTTATCTTGGTGAGTGTTCTGAGTGAGTTTGAGAAGAGTGTTCCATGTGTAATCTGCTGAATTTTTAAAGCATCATCTACAACCTCCAGTTTTTGTTTTTTTAAAAGTGAAGCCAAAACTAAGTTGTTTATAAAGTAAGATAAGAGCATAATTTTATGTTTTTAGATTTCTTAGTTAATCTGTTAAAAATAACCTTTAAAAATAAATAATCTTTTAAAATAACCTTTTATATTGAGTCTTTTGAAAGTATTTTGACTTTGTTTTCAAATAAACAACACTTTTCCACCTTCATAATCCACTGCTTTATAAAATATCAAATTAAATTGTATATTTATAACTGAAGTATAACTGGAATAAACAGGTTTAAGAATAAACTCAGACAATTCTTAACGAACTCATAATTTTTCTTAGCAGAATTGCATAGATTTACTAGGGAAAAGCCTAGTAGGTATGAGTACTCACTTTTCAATAAGCATCAGTCATAATATCTTTCAGGGGGAATAACCCAGCAAGTCAATTAAGTAGAGGTATGTTAAAAGAGCTCTTACTATACAGAATAATATTAATAATGATTCTTTATTATTTATATTATTTATTATAATATTATTTATTCCATACAGCATGCTATCACATGCATTACTAGACACAAATATACCACTCTTAGCAAATACTTTTTCAAACATTTACTAAATGTAATAAATGATATTCAAACCAAATTATAAATGTATATAGTTATTTCTCATCTTTTTTTGCTTTACTTTAATCTTATTAGAATTGGAGTGTCTTTAAAACTTTGATCTTTCTCCCAACAGTTTACAAAGAAATGAGAAGAACTAAAATAGCAAAAAGAAAAAAATAAATGATAGTATAATAACAATTAAGATATGTATAAGAAATTGTGTATTTAATTTCTAAAAATCAGGAAAGGTTTAATGAAAAATAAATGAGCTCTCTATACTACATTTTGAATAAAATAAAGGTCGTTTATGATTTCAATAACTAAGGGAAAGGTGAGAAGGAATGACAGTTTCTCAGGGGTGAATGTTATAAACAGAATATAGGAAAATATAGAGTGTATTTTAGAACCTAGGGTGTGCAGGGCAAAGAGGAAAGGAAACTGAGAGGAATAGTTTAGAATGAGACTGTAGAGCACCAACAGTCTAGGAAGGAAATCTCAAGAGCCCAAAAGTTCCATTTAGAAAGACAGCTGAGTAACTCCAGAAGCCACTGGCATAGATTTTACTGGGTTTAGATTTTCTGAATCAAGCTGAAAAAGATTTATCTTTTCTCAGCCTGGTGATTTTAAGTTTCTGAAACCAGAGCCCATTAGGAAGATGGGCCTCCCATTGCAAAGGTGTGAAGCCTCTAGTCAGGCCATTTATTCTAGTCATGTTTTTAGGCATAAGACAATTGTTTGTGATAAAAATTTGGGATTCTACAACAGTATAACACAATATAGATAGTGTTGTTAAGAAATATTTTTTATAGTGATCAAGCTTTCCAATAATTAAAAGGGTGACCAGATGGTAGAATTTGGAGTTACTTTTGGTATAATTTCTCAGTAGACTATGTAGATGAAATATCCTTCTTTTCATAGAATATTTTAGAATTTAGTTTATTATAAATTTTGAACTCTAAAATTAATAAACAAGGTGGCATTTGGTGCCAAAGATTAAATATTTACTGATAAAATATACAGATGAAAAAGATTTCAAACAGGCGATAAATGATATGGTCGAAGCTCTATATTAAATATTATTTTTACTGGAGAAAAAATAAAACTTAGACCAAGGGAAAAAGTTAACCCATTGTTGTGTATCCTGAGGTTAAACTCATGAAGATCACCAGATATTACTTTTTAAAAAATAAGTAAATGATGGAGGTTTTATTTAATTTTTGAAATGATTCATTTGTATTGTGAAATAAAAAATACTAATATCCCATATTTTACTCAGCCATGGTTGATTCTTTTTTTCACAGGCCTTTTGCAACTAGTCTTTCCCATTTAATCCATGCTATCTATCTGTAGTAATCCTATGGCACAATGATTAAAAGAATATGCCCTACAGCTAGTCTGTCTAGGTATAAAGTCTGACTCTGCCAATTCCTATTTGTGTTATTTAACTTCTCTGTTGTTCAATTTACTTATCCACAAAATTAATATATTAATAATACTACATCATAAAATTCTATACAGATCATATTAATAGAAGTACATCATAGGTATCTATATGGTACATATATGTATGTATATATGTGTACATCATAGGTATCTATATGGCATATATGTGTGTGTGTGTATATACACTATATTCAATGTGTATATATAACGTGTATAAACACTATATACATAGTGTATATACACACATATATGCACTATATGTGTGTGTGTGTGTGTGTGTGTATGTGTCTATATAGTGTATATACTATATATGTGTGTGTGTGCACACCAGTCCACTACACATGAATTTTTTTCAATTGACCAGGGCAGTTCAAACCAGCATTGTTCAAGGGTCAAATGGCAGTTAGGAATCCACTTTTGCAGAGGACCAACATAGGTTATTTGCAAATTTTGGGCTCAGCCCAGCGATAGGTTCCCCTAACTCCCATGCCGTTGAATAGACAACTGTATATATGTATATCACTTAGATCACAGCCTAGAAAATAGTAGTTTTCACATTATTTCCTTCCTCTTTAGTTATCCAAATGTCACCCATCTTTTAAAATCTAACTTAATTTTTTAATGAACTCTCTTGATCAGGGCAAACATTCCCTAAATATGTATAATCTCTTAGGACCATACCTCTTTTTAAAATTTAATCACTTATTTTGCACTGTTTCAATTTTTTAAAATGATTTTTCTAATGCATAATTCTTCTAGAGATAGAGACAGGAACTTTTTTAAAAATTCCTTTTAGCTGTATATACCCCTAAAAAAAAGATAATATCAATAGTGTCACAGATTTTTGTATTTATGGAGAGGTAGAAGAAGCAATTCCTTATTGCCTATTGTTTCTCCTTGGTTCACATACAATTATTTTATGCCATTTTACAGATTCTTTTCTCAGTGTGGGGTGAACCCCTTACCATCACATTGCCTCCTAGTAAATTCCTCATCTTAAAATACCTCCTTCTCTATGAAACCTGTTTCAGCTCCCTCATCATTGCCCTTTTGTCATAGCTGGCATCTCTGATTCTATTATAGATCATCTCAGGAGGCAACAGCACTAGCCTGGAGCCAAAATCCCAGGCTTCAAATTCAAGCTTTCCCTTAATTGGGCAGGTTATTTAACCTCATGCCTCATCTTAATTTGAAACACTAATAACTGCTTTCTTGGCACAGTATGGTGAAGAATAAAAAGACAATTTGTGTCCAAAGCTTTGTGCAATGTGTGGGACAAAATACTCAAACAATAAATACTTGCTTTTGCCATATTTTTAAAATTTCTCTATTTGGATATATTTTGTTTATTTTTGTATTACAGCTCCTAGCATGGCACTAGTACAACATGAGCACTTGAAATATTTTTCCATTTAACAAATGAATAAATATGTACATTGTTTCTTGCTTTGAAAAGAACTTTCTTCGATGTGGTCTCATTGGTACTTTCCACCAACCCTCAGTAGCGAGAAAGACCCAGAGTTTCTCCTTGGAAGAAATGCCTTTCTCTATCTCTATATACAACTGCAAAACATGGGACGCCTTCTGAGCTCAAAGATGATCACAGGATCAGATTAGACTAAATAAAACAGATGGAGATTTCTCAGTCAACAGTAGCACTGCTAGAAAAGTTTACCAACTCCTGGTATAAAATTCCAGAAGCTGCCCTTATTCAGTTCTTTATCTTGTGTTCCAGTTCTTTCTGGAAAATGTTATTGAGTCATATTTTATAGCAGATAGAGCACTGAACTGAGCATCACTAGCCCTGAGACTATCTCTGCTATTAGTAACGGTTGCCAAATCTCTTCACCTTAGTCTGAGCTTCAACATCTATTGAGTGGGAACAGGTGGTAACCTGTTCTGCTTACCTTACTAGGTTGTTGAAGTCACAAATGAGGTGATTTCTGCAATGAGACTTATAAACTACAAAGCAAAGAAAAAATAGTAGTATTCCCCCATTTTCCAGGCAATAGATCACTTCCCTTGGTGTAAAACGTAAAATGTTGAGTTAGACCCAGCATACTTCCATTGGCCAACACCTAGTAAATACAAACTGTCTCTCACTCTTGCCAGGTTCTCCACTTATGTCATGAACATTTTTTGCTTTTGACAACCTCACAGTCTACTTCCTGAACTATTGCTGATCTCTTTGGCTCCTAACCCCTAGACATACTGCCTGTCTGTAGTCTAAAATTCTCCTCACATAGCTGACATTTGATATTGCTTCTCTAGGACTGCTACCTTTGAAAAATGAGTGTGGCAGGAACTTTGACTTTTCTGAGTACATATGTAATAAGGATGGGCCTACAGATTCAAGGCATAGGCCAGCCATAAGGTCAAATGAGAAGCTGTTCTTCTGGTTAGATTCTGACCCATGCTCTTTTATTCTCCTTGCTCAGAATATGTTTTTAAAAACATTTTTTTTATTAGCCAATGCTAAGTCACAATGACACAATCCAAAAGCAAAGCATGGGGACAGTTCATGCTGGGAAGTGTTATTAGCTTTCTCTAGCTGTATTATTTTTCATGTTTATGCTGAGAAAATTCTCATGAGATCACATCACTGGGAAATGTTTCCAGAGCTCAAGCTACTCTTTTTCGTGAGATAACACTGAATGAGGAGAAACAGCATAGATTCCCTAGGGCAAATATTTCACTGGCAATTGGGAGTGTGTTCCTTTTACCTCTCCCAAACTTTATTTTTTTCAGAACCTTCTTTGGCTTCAAGGATCTTACCCCATTTCTGTTGGAGTTCATACAAAGTGTCTTCAAGGGCCTGAGAGAACATCTACAAGTCAGAGGTAGCGAAGGCATGAGGATAAAATCACAATATTCCATAAGGAAATCTATCAAAAGATAGAATGAAGGTTCAAAAAATTTGCTCTGGATATCAGGTAATTTTGTTCTATAAGTCCTATTGACCAGTTTGTTTTCATCACATAAAAGAGAAAGGTAGTGGAAGCCCTTGACAAGCAAATGCAGAAGCAACTATCCATGCTGACAAGTCTTCCCACATGTAGTCTCAGAGACTGCAAGCTCAAGTGCACTTCTCCAAGGATCCCCTTACAATACCAGCCTTCCAGCTGTCAGCAGCTGTGTGCCTTCTAACTTCTCACAGCTTTTCAGATAGAAATGGCTTCTCTCTTCTCTAAGATAGTTTGCCAGAAGAGATTGTTTGGGATGTACAATATGTTAAAATGTATTAAAAATGCAGCTATTAAACTAAATGAATTGCAATGTTGAATATAAATGTGTACTTTGCCCAGTGCATCACAAGTAGGAGGTACTCACTCAATGAATGGCAGATTTTTTAAATTTCTTTTTCTCTTCTATTTTTTTCATGCTGAAATAAAGAACAGTTGGAAATACCATAAAAGCATTTTTTCTGGGTGGCTCCAGACATTTCATCACATGTGCTCATTTGTGCTTGCCTAGTGTATACATGTGTGGGCTCCTGAGTTTGATGAGGAAATTACCTGGAGGCACAAATGCATCTGAAGGTATGTGTTCACATACATAAAGCATGCTTTAGAGTATTTTCTTAATATCAATCACACATATTTTAAATTCAAAGTTCAAGACCCTGTAGGAAAAAGAAAGGGGTTTGAAGGACTTTTCCTCATGAAAATAGACTGAAAAGTTGATTTTCAAGCTTTTATGAGGTAGAATGGAATGGTTCAAGATAATGACTGAATTGGAAGTAAGTAATGGAGCAAACAGTGATTAACCCTGCTTTCTATTTTCATTTAAATCAGAAGCTGTTGCTTTCATGTGTTCTTATCAACATACATTTTCATTACTGATTTCTTGTTACTTTGAGTATGAAGCTTACATGCCCAGGGAAATCATACAGCATAATTAAGGGACATTTGTTGTTGTTGTTTAAAATGTTTTAGATGCTATAAACTTTCAATCTGCCTGTTTTTTAAGGTTAAGTTCATGTGTATGCTAGGTTGTTTGTTCAGAGTGTAATAATTCTAACAAACAGTGGTGGGAAATTTTGAAATATGCACTTACTTATATTTCTTCTTTCTACTTCCTCCTCCCTCATTTCTTTATCCTACTGGATAAGGAAACTTGCTGACAAGTTATGATTCACTTGTTCTTCTTTTCTCTGTTTTTTCTTCCTCCCTTTCTTTCTTTCTTCCTTCCTCCCTTCTGTCCTTCCTTTCTCCCTCCCTTCTCTCCTTTCTTCCCTCTCTCTTCCTTTCTCTTCTTTTTCTCTTCTCTTCCTTCTGCCTCTTTCTCACTCTCCTTTTTTTATTTATTTCCTGAGCACTGGCTTCTGTCTTATGACACAAGTCTCCCTTTTGCCAGATTATATAAATACCAGGCAGCCTGCTCTCTGTCCTTTTGTGAAATATCTTCTTTCAAACAGTGTTTTCTCGCAGATTTAACTCTTCAGAAATAGATGAGCTCAGGGACACTTGCAGACCTAAGTATTAGGAGAGACGTAAAATATCCTGTTTGGCAGAATCACTGCTCATTCCCCAAAATAAATAAATTGATAGATGATAGATAGATAGATAGATAGATAGATAGATAGATAGATAGATAAATCGATCTCACCAAAGTCCTTTTCAAATCTGAAATTATTTGTATGCAATTGAAGTTCAGATTGTTAAGTTGTTCCTTCAAGCTCTCTTGATCCTCTCCCCTCTCAGAACTTGCTCTACTGCCCACCTGTCTTCCTCACAGCAAAGAAACACAAAACACAGCTAACTAAAAGAAGAAAATGAACAAGTAAGAAAGGATTTGAAAACCCAAAGGAAAACAATAAAGCATTTTGAAATTTTGGAGTCAGGTACAAAGCCCAGAAATAAAGTGGTTAATATTTGCCCCGCCTTGCAAATGCTTTGTCTTTCTCGGCCACTCTCTCAGGCTGTGAATTCTGTTATCCCTGGTAGAGCCCCAGTCTGGGTGGATTACACCTACATTCCTTCATTGCCCTGGTGGGAAGCGGGAGTTACAGGGGACTCAGAAGAGGAGGAGGCAGGGCAGGCTTTGGGGATTGTCAAACACACAACCCTGCTCTGCACCACAGCTAGGAGTTCAGCCTGTTCGTTTTTTTAAAGTTTACTCAAAGTCTCAGAGTTGAAATGCCAGAATTCAATGTCATTTTTTTCTCCACATGCTCAGCCAAATGTCTTTGGCTTTTCAGTAGACCTAAGTTCTTGGCACTATGGAGTCTTGATGTTTTGCATTCTCTTTTTTTCAGATTTTTAACCCTCAACTTGCCCTTCTCTGACTTAAACTTTATAAGTCACTCAAATACCTTAATTCCTAAAAAGAGATCCTTTATTTTATTTCCTTTCTTCCTTCCTTCCTTACATCCTTCCTTCCTTTCTCCTTCTCTCTCCCATTATTTTTGCTTTCTTTATTTATTTTACATTTTTGGTAGGGACAAGGAAAACAATAGAGAAGCACTTGGAAACTCCGCCTGGGAACATATTTCCAAAGAGGGTGGTGCAATGTGGGGAGGCATTATGGGTGATGGATTAGCCACTTTGCCCAGAGAACAGAATTCTCTTTTTCTACAGCTCTCTAACTCCTTTTTGCTATATTTGCTGAAGTAGCTTTGGAAAGCTACAAACTAATCTTTATCCCCTGGCTTGTCCCAGGTTTTGGCACAGAACAGTCTTCAGGTGTTGCCTTTGAGTAGCAAGGCTACTCATTTTGTCTCATTTTGTCTTTAATATTGGGTTGTTCTTTTTCACTTTTATAAATATACTTCTGGAGACCTCCTGGCCAGTATTTACCATGGCCAAGTCCTTAAGTTTACTGACAGCTAGGACTAGTGTTAATTTTTTTAAGTTTAGATACCTTTCCTAGCTTTGCCTTTACTTTTTAACCATCCTAGGTTTTTTTTCTCCTAGAAAGTCCAGTGTACATGCCAAAGTTCATAATCTTAGTAAAGAGCTGAGCAGTAGTAAACAAGTACATATGCACCACATTTGCATGTACACAGAGGCAGTGTCTCACTGAAGACAGTGGATGTAGATCAACCAATTGTTGTAAATGAACCAGCAAGTGTAATTTTACACATATAACTATCTTTCATAAATCTGACAAGTTGTGAAATCATAGAATTGATCTAATGGTTCTCTTGGGGAAAGGTTGTTTCTGTTTTTGTTATTATGAAGCCTGAGTTTACCTCTTAAACCTCAAGTCAGTCTTTCTAAATTTTCATGTCTCTTCAGCAAGAAGCTTCTTCATGGAGTTTATCTACAACTAGTTTGTTACATTCCATTCTTTATGCATACTATCAATAGTTATTATTATTGTACTTATTAAGCACATTTTATGTATCATGTTATGTTCTAAAAGCTTTATACACACTATCATATTTAATCTTCTAAATAATCCTATGAAGTAGGCATCATATTAATTAATTTTACATATATGGAAACTGAGGCCCAAATGTCTATGGCTCTGGCTAGTTACCTGTGTCTTCAATTATCTTGTAAGAAGACCATTCTCTTTCTTCCCTTCTGTCCTCAACATAGCATATATTACCAGCTCTATACACAGGGGATACCATATTAATATTAGTGTATGTCCACTTCCCAAGAAGAAAATTTTAAACCAAAGAACAAGAGACATCAAGGCAAGTTATATTGTAATTCCTTCCAAATTTCCTCTTTTTAGAGGCCCACAATCCCCTCCCTAAATGGTGGTGATTCTGCAAGAAGCTAATAGAGAACTTCATTGTGCTGCAATTGGGGATTACAAACCCAAAGATATGAAAGTATAAATACAGACATTCACCATCCTCTGTAAGCTAAAACTGTTGCCTTTCTCATGACTCAAATTATGAGCCTCTAGACTCTATGTGAGAAAGAAGTATATCTGAGGGAACCATCAAGTCAACTAAACCCTGGATGTTTACTTTGTCCCAGAGACCAGCACACAGATTCTATGTTAGATAGCTTTTTACACCTAGAAACCCAGATATCACTGGTATTCAGTCTATCTGTATCTTTGAAATTTTTTTTTCTTTACATCCCCCACTTCACTGATCAGAATAATATGATCAAAGAAAACACAGGGTCAAGCAAATCTTTGGTACTTCAGAGTTGAGTGAAGATCTTGCTATTGTAGTCCCTAAGTTGTGCCAGTTTATTGGAAGCTGATAGTGGATTCCTGAACTATTTCTCAGATTTCTATCATTGGCTTCATTTCTAGGTCAGGCTCAAAAGAAGCCCCACATATTGTTCTCCAGCTCAGATGAAAGCACTTGCTGCAACCCATAGTGGCTAATTAATTTAGTCTTACTCCAAATTAATAACTGGTTTCATCTAATGTCAGAGTCTACTGAATGCCATGATTAGATGCTGACAACCAGAAAGAGCAGAGAAAAGAGAAAAGCCCTCTCTGAAGAAACTCAGTTATTCCAAGAAAAGCTCTTCTAAGCAAATAGTCAATATATATAGTGCATTTTGTTGGAGCAAGAGCCAGAAGAAACAGAAAAAGATACAAGGTAGTCCTAATACATGGGAAGTTTCAAGACTAAGATGGTGGGATTAGCAGAGAAACAGGATGCATCATAAAAAGACATTGACCACAAAAGAAACATGATTTTAAATAAATAAATTGAAAAATCTTGTGCATAAGCTATCTGTCTCTCATCTCTGCTAAAATTAAGTCAGACCATGATCCAAAGTATGAAGCCAGAGGGGCAGGTGGATCAAGCAGCTTATTTCATCACCTTGGCATAACTTTCTACGCTCTTAGATTTTAAAAACCCATATAATTTCAACAGAGAAGAAAATAAACAAAATGTTGCCCTTAAAGAGTTAAGACTATAATTTTACTGTTCTCTTTCAATACGGTAAAAAATACTAATAAGGTCACAGTATTACACTTTTTTTACTTCACCTACTCATACTCCAATGGTTTTTTTTCTTATATCCACATGGAATCTCTTTGCCATGTTTCCTTTCAACTGCTATTTCCTCTGGGCCTCTGTGCTCCAGAAAGCTGATATTTGAGGTACAAAGTGAGCCTGACCTACTCAATGGTCAGTTCCCTTCCAATCCCAGTTGGGAGTCTTGTGCCTTCCCTATCTCTATTTCTGACCTGTTTCCCCTGCACCCAGTCAATGGCACAGAGGGAGACATTTTCAGCAGATCTCAAAATAGAATCTCAAGGAAAAGATGCACTGACCTTGAAGAGACGGCTACACAAATAATAAATTAAAACTGGAACTATGATGAACTACTGAAAATGATATCAAAGGAAAGTCCAGAAAAGTTGAGCAAAGAAAACCCCAAACTCTGAGATAGACAAGTAGAGGGGAAAATATAAGTTCTTGCTCCAACAATGCTGGTTGATTTTACTTTTACTAAAGCATGAAGAAAACTTTTTAAAAGACCATGCTGGAGCTTGAGAATACTGGTTACAAGCTCAAGCTCTTCCTAATTTCCAGCTGTGCCTCTCACAACTAGGCAATCCCAGGAAGCTGTTGAGCTGTGGGTTACTCTGAGTGGAGATAATCACAGTTACCTTATAGAAATATTTCGAGGTTTAAATAAGATCATAACATTAGCACTTCGATGGCACTTATTCTATGTCAGGCACTGTTAATTAATTATTTTGCCCAAGGTCACACAGCTAGAAAGCAGCAAAAGTGGAGATTAGAACCCAAGAAGGCAGGCTTCAGTGTTCTTATCTACCTTGCTTCTCAAAATAATGCTTACAAATCACTCAGCCCAGTGCCTGGCATGCAATAATAGTGTTGTAAATGTCAGTTATCATTTCCTTATTATTATTCATACACAGGGCATAAAAAAATCTTTTTGTCAATAAAGATTAGGGGAGGAAAAAACAGTTCTGGAATGTGATACCTGAAGATCTGGATGCCAGAATAGTTTTTCTGGGAGAATTTAGAAAAGACTCACCAGAGATATGTTGCTTTTCTCTAGAGCTGTGTCTAGCTCAGATGACTTTTCTTGATTTAGTACCATCATCTCTTCTGTTTGCCAAGATTGACTTAGAGTTCTAAATCTCAATGGAGAATTATATATTATCCTCACTCTCTCATTTTATAAAGAAGTAAATTGAAGATTCAAGTTATAGTATTTTATTACAGAAGATTTATTAATTAGCAACAAAACTAATACTTGAACAAAAGTCTTTTGATGTTCAGATAATGCTCTGTCTTAAATCTATAATCAATACATATACCAGATTTCTAGATTTCACAATTTCTTGTCCATTGTCTGCATAATTGCAGTTATGTTGGCCAAATAAGTGATTTAATTATAGATCTGAAAAATATGGTACAACAATGATTCATCAATGGAAGATAGTTACAGAGTTTCTCTCTCCATTTACTTCTAATAGCCTAGGGGTAAGGTAGATGGCAGATGGTGATGCTTAAATCAAAAGGTCTCTAATTATTTACCACAATCTTCTTAGTCTTCAATGGTCTTGAGATTTGGGGACCTGTTTGCCAAAGCTGACACCTAAAACCTCCCATTAAATTAGGGTGTTTAAGTGCTCCAGAGAGGACATGAAACACTGAAATCAGGTAACTCCTTCCACTCCCCCAAGAAAATTCTTTGCTTTTAAGACTCCTTTTAAAAACCAGCAAGTTTTCTCTGATCCTCCTTAATAAAGTGTCCCAGCAGCAATACTCCCCTTTCTTATTTTAAATCTGTGCAGTCTCATTAAATTTGATGTGTCACAGAGGGCTTGGATATGTGAAATGGAGGCTGTGGGAGCAGAACTGGAACTTTCCAGCTTTACTAAAGAAACATAATTCATTATGGCTTTTCAAAATGGACACCCCTCTGACTTCCTGCTCCATTGATTTTTCCCCTTTTGCAAGTAACAACTAAAAGGTCAGCTCAGCCTGAAGATTTAACCCTTATTAACAGCTTTTTAAATGAAAGATGCAGTTTGATGGTGAGACAGGACCTTCGCATATCCCCAAAGAAAACCCAGAAGAGATGATTAAAGATGAAAGCATGCAAATGTCTGGTGCTAGGCTGGCAATGTAGTATCTACCTCCATCTGAGGAGGGCCTAGCACTACTATTAAGAGTTTATGCAAATAATATTCTCCTACTTTTCCCAGATTAAATATTCATGACTTACTTCTTCCTCCCTTTTCCCCTTTGAAATAGTAATGGAGGAAGGAATATTTGCTGTTCTTTGTGAAGAGATAAATACTAGGACAATAGCAGACTGCCGGCATGTTGAACACTGCTTCCTCTGAAGGACTGATCTGGTACAACTAGGATGACAAGCCTGGCTGCAGGCTTCCCTGAGACCTGAGAGTGAAAATACTGATTTGCTTTAGTACTCCTGAGCAAGGTCAACCTGTTCTGGAAACAGAGTGTGCAGGAAGAAAAGACTCACCATAAAAATGCAAGCTTTTTTGTCCATGGGAACTAGTGTATGCAGGAGCCCTATAAACTAACCAGGAAGCCAAGTAGCAAGGTCGAGGGCCAGGCTTTGATGAAGCATGGGTGCAGACAGTCCAGGATGTGGCTGCTTATCCAGCCTCTGTTTCTGTTTTACCTAGAGCCTCCTAATGCCTCAGATTCCCCAGGTCCCTAACCCTGTACACAAGTAGAGATATTATCATTGTTATTCCTCTAAATTTCTCCCTTGAGAGAAAAATATGGGGCATCACACTGGGTATTACAGACAAAACAAAACCTACTTACCCACTGTGTAAATGCATCATGGAAAAAGACAATTTCAGGGAAGGGATGAGGACAATGTGCCCCTCTAACAGTAAAGCCCACTTTGTTTAGATTTTTGCCCTCCCCTCCCAATCTTCTAACCACCCTCATCTTCCCTTAAAAGATAAATAAAATAATCCCCAGAATCATGTCACATTCTTTAGAAAATTCACACAGATATACTACTATGAGGAATAATAGCATCAAGATGGCCCTCTCATGCTCATACTCTATAAATTTATTTTCCTGACTTGCAGAATCTAATTCAAGGTATCTAAAGAGAAACTTTCAATGACAGAAACAAAGGACTAAGTGAATCGTGCACTGACAGCCCTAGTGTTTACATATTACATGAAAGAGAATTTCAGCTCACTCCTTTCTTATTTTATTCTCAACTGAAGTGCATAGATTTTTTCTGAAGTCTAAATTTTGCCACAGCAATCTAAAGTGCAAAAATCTTAGTAGACCCTAGTTTTTACCCCACAAAGAATAATTCTTATTATCTCCCTCCCAAAGTCTCAAAATAGATAAGAAATATATAGAAAGCATGACAACTCCTTTATCTATCCATCTCAGTTCACTTAGGTGACTTTTAAGCGAATTTTTTTTTTGTGGGGGGAGACTCAAAGTATAAACAGAGTATGTTATAAATAGGGGTTTCTTCAAACTGTTTTTGAAACAAAGTTTTAAGTATACTGTGTCAGAGAAAGTTATCAACAATCTGTGTTTACCATGGAGTGGAGAAAATTGGAAATATAGGCCTTCCACTTTTTTACTAAATGACACCATCAGGGAAATGCAAAATAATGAAGCACTAGGAAGATAAACTATATATTTCCAATGTATGTCCTGCCCAGTGGCAGATTAAGAGAGGCAAGTGCTGTAAGAGCTACCAAGAACTTTCAGGTTGAGAACAAGTGTCTAAGTACAATGCACACTTGGCAAAAGTGTCTTCCTCTTAATTTCAAACTCACCTGTATGTACATGAAAATGTAATCTCTGTTTGTTTCAAGGACATTCAAGCCCTGCTTTATTGAGTATGCACTGTATTCAAACCCTGCTTTATGAGCATGTACTTTATGAACTAATGATATGAAGGAAATTTGCCTGCCAAACAAGAAAGTTACTCCCACAGCAGTAAGAAGTAGTGTTTTGTAATGTGGGTACTTTAAAAAGTATTTTACTCATCTACATCTTACACTTCCCTCAATGAAATAGTTCTGTGATCCCTAAAAATGTATAAGATGATAAAGGTAAAAGTAGAGAGTGGGGAGGAATTAAATTTTTTTTTTATTATTGAGTACTTAGTATGTCCTAAGAATGTGTGTAAAAACTTTATATATGTTATCTCATTTAATCTTTGTAACAACCATATAAATCAATTACCATTTTTTGTTTTTTCACTATGGAAGAAGACACTGAGGACCAGATGACTTGGGTAAGATCTCCAATGTCTAAGGGGCTCAGCTATGACAAAGATCACAATCTATCCAATTTTAAAACCACTCACTTTCTTTACACCATACATGATTGTCTCTAACGCAAGAGTCTTTAGAAACCACAGAACCAAACACTACTGAAGTCACAAAGAGATTTTGTGGGAGTGGAAACAAGAATCTTGATTCTTAGCTCAGTCTTATTTCCCATTTTAGCAGAGTGACCAATGCTGTGTTTGCCTCAAAAAGTTTGTCCCATTAAACTTCTAAAATGAGTCTAACATTCTGCTGTTACAATTCTTAATGCAATGCCATACACAATCAGACACAAGATATACTATGTAACAATGACAGTAAAGAAGATCCATTGTATTAATCAATTATTTCAATAAATGTTTACCTGTTTCCACTACACTACAAAACTTTTAGGGTAAAAAAAACTATTAATAATCCATACAGGCATAAATTCAGCCTGGCCTCCTATCCCCATTCACAATAACCTTTTCCTGCCTTCCACCCAATCACACTTTTATTATCAGGAGCAAAGAAGACATTATCAAAGCAAAAACATATATAGACAAGTATTCACATAATACAACAGGGGGGTAGTTTAAATTCCTACAATGGAGGTAGAATGCCCAGTCACTACTCTCCTTCACTGATCAATAACACAGGTCTACAATCTTACCCTGGCCACATACTCAGCCTAACTTCTGCTCTGGTATCCAGACTTCCAGTCTAAGCACAGACACCACCCACCTGTCTTTTCCTCCTACTTTCCCATTTAGTGAGCCCCATCAAAACCAGTTTTCATCCTCCCATCATATTCCATACAACCTTCTCAACTAGTCTCTTATTTTTTGTCCTATGGGTTTTTGTTCTCTTTTTAATGACAAAACTCCTATACAGCTGCAAATCCTTACACTAACATTCTTTCTGTTACACTGTTTAATGGAAATGTGGCATTTCCTTCATTATAAATAGCTCTCAAACCCCTTTCTCAAAGAAGCTGTTTTCTCTTTCCTGATTCTAATTCATAAGTCACACTTTCTCTCAACCTCCCTTGCAGAGCATTGTCATGCAGCCTTTGCACAAGAGCCCTTCTTTGCAACTCTCTTCCCTCACTCCTTGATATTGTTCTGATTCTTAATGCATTGAGTACCTATTTACGTGAAACTCCATCGGCACACTAAGCTTTTATTGATGATTGATGACCTTGACCTCTCAGGATCTCAACCTCCTCAACATCAATGGCCTTCATCCTCTTTTTCTGTTTCTCACAACAAGGCAGTGGCTCTCAAAGACTGGTCTTTGGACCATTAGCATCAGCATGCTATTTATCTGGACCCTGAAATTTGCTAGAAATACAAATTATCTGGCCTTATCTTAGACCCACTGAATCAGAATTTTTAGGGAGTGGGGCCAACAATCTGTGCTTTAACAAGTCCTTTAAGTAATTCTGATGCACAAAAGTTTGAGAACCACTAATGCAGAAGGTGGCCACATCATTAATTATGTCATCCATTGGAGCTTACTCCTGTAAACTCTCTCTGCTTAATCTCCTTGTCATCACTTCTCCTACTCCCTCAATTTTGCTAATTTAATATTTCCATGTAGGTCTAGAGCCTTCACCCAGGCTGAGCCCTGGTCAGCCATTTGTATGGTGCCTTTAAGCTTTCAATTGCCACTTAACTAGTTTCTCCTAAATTTGAACTTTTGAAATTGTGCTAATTTAATCCAAGCTAGCTCTTTTATCTGGACCCTTGCTGCTGGTTTACATCCATATTATTCATTTCTTTTGGATTTGCTAATTTATTCTTTACAATATTTTAACATTTACCAACTTCCTTCAAGGCTGACATTTTCCTACTTTTGACAGATGATCTTGACTTTTAATTCACTAAGAACAAAGTCACTGAACCTAGTTCTAGCAATATCCATCCACTGCTCTTAAAATTATCTCTAAAGCTCCTCCTCCTGACTCTGAAGTAGAGGTGAGCATCCTCCTCTATTATGCTCTGAATCTTCTTCCTCATAACTCCACTGGAACCTCACTCTTCAGGAATGCCAGTAAAGTATAAGTTCTCTAAGAAAAGAAGTTCAAGGCCATATTTGGCCAGAGGGTAGAGGAAGTTGTCAGTGATTAATATGTCATATGACATAAATAGATCCAAGATAATGAAACTTAGGAAAGGTTATTTTGTTGTGACCATTACTAGATAATTGATTTCAAAATTGCTGTTTCAGTAGACAGATGAGGACAGAAGACAGATTATAGGAGGTTAAAAGAATTAAGTAAGCATGTAAGGGTGTATATAGCCCACTATCAAAAGAAATTTATTCATGTGGCAAAAGATGAGAGTAGAAATATAGCTGAAGTGACTGAGGATTTAATGGGCAGTCTTCTCTCAACCACTAGTGAGATCTATGGTCTATGCAAAGAGAAAGCAGCCAGTAAAGAAGGATAGAGTAAAGACACTAAAAACATAGGATAATTGAAAGATAAATATCTTGTAAGGGACAGAAAAACATAATTAGAGAGCAAAACTGGAAGTATCTATTCACTAAGACTCTTGGCTGCAAGTGATAATATACCTTCTCAATGAACTTAGGCCAAAACAAGAATATGTGGACTCACACAACCAGCAAGAGGAGGAGTGTAACTGAAGATGACTCTACCCAGAGAATCACTGTCTTGTCTCTGCTATGCTCTATGTATCTTCCATACTCTTTCTCATGAATATAAACATGGGTTAGTCCCATTCCGTGGGCTACTCCTAGTACATATTTTTTCTACTTTTCCATCACAAAAAGGTTTTCTCCTTGATTCCAGTTAAATGTTATAGACTCTGATTAATCTAATCTGAGCTTTGTGCCTAGACTGATGGTTGAGGAAAGGGAGAAGACAGAGTATATGGTCTTCATTAGAAAAACATGCATAGACTAAGGAGAAGCTCTTCTTCACTCTCCCATAAAAGCTATGGCACTTTCATTAACAAACTAGGGAGAAATGAGGGCAGACAAAAACAACCAATGTCAAATTGGTATGGTTAGCCTTGGATAGGACCAGAATCAACTTTTCTGACACCAGGATGGGTGTGTATGTGTGTATACATATATGTTTATGTATTACATATAAATATATATATTTATTATATACATGTATATATATTTTATCTGTATGTATATATACATATATAATATATTACAATATACATGTGTATGCATGTGTGTATAGTTATATAGTTACATTAGGTATATCATAAGCCAGGAACTCTCTGAAAGCAGATGCTGAGACAGTTTGGTTTGTAAGATATTTACTGGGTATCACCACCTGTTAAAGGAAAGGAGAAGCTATGTTTAGCAGAGGAAGAAGTAAAACTGCAATGCAGACCTCCATCAACCCAGGGAGAGCTTTAGAGTGAGAGTGAGTGTTACTAGTCAGAGTTGTCTTGCATTAGGTAGAAATGGCTGAACCAAAATACCTGGGCCTTTATAAATCTTTGTTGCTTAGTAAATAGATGTGGGCTGCTCAATGAAAAGCATAATCTCAGGTGAGAGCATACTCTCTATAGTTAAGGCAGCCTAGAAAGATGCTGACAGCTGAAAGCTACTCTCTGCATTTTCCTGAACTGGGTAGCAGGTGCTTCCTTAAAGAGGAATCCAGATGGTGCATCTCTATGTCTACCAAACAAAAGTAGAAGAATGCAGAGCACAGAGGGCTTTTAGGGCAATAAAACCATTCTGTATTATACTGTAATTGTAAAAAATGTCATTATACACTTATCCAAACCATAAAAATAATATCATTATACACTTGTCCAAACCATCCTAATGTAAACAATAGACTTTGAGTGATAATGATGTGCCAATGTAGGTTAATTGATTGTAACAAATGTACCACTCTCGTGGAGAAAGCTATGCATATTTAGGGGCAAGAGATAAATGGGACATCTCTGTAACCACCTCTCACTTTTTATGTGATCTTAAAACTGCTCTTAAAATAATAAAGTCTATTAATAATAATTTAAAAAAACAAGATTTTTTTTGCAACAAAAAGTTATAACCCAGGCCACAGAGCAGAGTGTGGTCATTCTATTATGTCAGTGCCAGTGTGGAAGCAGCAAAGATAATTTAGGCCAAGATTAGCTGCAATGAATTTATGGAAAATAAATTTCCAATTCTAATATAGGTATGTATAATGAATTAAAACTGCAGTAAATTCTGTGACACAACACTCATCAAGAGGTAGAGTCTATTTCCTCCTTTCTTGGATTGGGACTCCCCTGTGACTATTTTAATTTCTAAAGTGTGTCAGAAGAGGTACTGTGTTATTTCCAGGCCTAGCCTTTAAAAGAACTTGGTATTCAGGAACCCTGAGGTGTCAAATAAGAAGTCCAATTATTTTTCGGAGAGGTCACATGAAGAGGCTCTGATATTAGTTGGAGATGAAGAGAAACTCAGCTAAGTTTCAATCTTCTAGCCATCCTCAGCAAGGTTCCAAGCATATGAGTGAAGTTGGCTTGTATTCTTCAGACCAGCCTCCAGTTAAATGCTACCAAGCAGCCCAGTTGATGCCAATAAGCCATCTTCTGACTTAATATATAACAAAATTGTGTGATATGTTAAAACAGTTGTTTAAAGCCTCTAATTTCAGGGGTAATTTGATATGCAATAATAACTGGAAAAGTAAGCACAAGAAGAATCAAGGACATGGCAAGTTCTGAAAGCAGTCAACAGAAGACTAAAGAGGCACAATGCAAGGACAGCCCAAGGAGGATCAAGGATGGACAAAGACTCATAAATAAGCAAATTGGTAAAAGCAACATGAGATAAATCTGATCTGACTTGTGCTAGGATGAACACCACTGTCATCCAAACTCCTAGTGAAGTAGTAAATGAGATAATCTGCTGATGTTAATACTAGAAAGAAATAAGACAGTCACTTGGAGAAGACAAATAAACTGGAAAACTATGGATCAACAATGCCAAGAAAAATGCAAGGCATGGATAACAGGTTACCAGCAAGGGCCCACTGATATCAGATGGCCTAGATGTTAGTCCATGTCATCAGCATTTTAATACCCTCTCATGTGATGCTGTGCCACTTAGAAGCAGAATTTTGATTGACTCAGTTGTGGTAGATACCACAGCAGGTCAAAGGAGTAAGGATGTCAAGGGATTGATAGATGCAGGGATGAAAGTAGCCTAGATGCAGTAAAATGAGTGAATAAAAAGGCTGAGGGTGTTGGCATCTTGCTAAATGTAAAGATCAGCATCTTAAAGAGTATTGTGAGATCATTCATTTATGCATTCAACAAATACTTTTTAGGCACCTACTATGTGTCATGTGTAATTCAAAGCTGCTCGGTTTCCATGCCTGAGACTAAGAAAGAATTTAAAAAAATGAAATAATTAAGTCTGCTTAAGAAAATTTGGAATTAGAAGACAATATGATCTTCTGCATCATCCATGGGATTGAATTATGTTTTTATTTCCATTAGGAATAAAGGATTTACCACTTCATAATTATTTCAATGCATTGTAAAAGAAATAGAGATATAAGGGACCTGTTTGGTTCCCAGCATAGGATATATATCATATTTATATCATATCATATGAAATATATCATATTTAGAAGAATTTTAAATAACTTTCTAAAAGGTCTAGACACTTTTACAGATCATATAGAAAACCTGACTTCTGACCACTGCTGTATAATCAAGAATAAATAAGCTTTTTGTACTTCAATATAATTATCTATGGCAGATAATGATCTTGACTTGACCACTCCTATTCTGAGCTATCATTTCATAAACACTTATTGACTACCCAAGTAAGTGCCAGATGTTAGGCTAAGCCCGTAAAAAAACAATGGTTATTAACACATGTTGCTTATCTTCAAGAAAAGCTTGATTTTGTGTGAGGCATAGGCCTATAACCAGTTAAGCACAATAAAACATGCTAAGTGTTAGGATTATGAACATGTACTATTCATAGTATGTGTTCAACTAGTTAACCATATTGTAAGAGAGAAAAATAATAAGTTGCACTGATTGAATGCCTACCATTTACTATATACTTTGCATATGTAATCTCATCTATTCCTCACAAAACTACAAAGTAGATATCACTTGCCCATGCTCTGTGACTCAAAGAATAAGGGAACTTTTAAATACCTCATTTGTCATTTAAAAGTGACTAAATGAGGCTCTCTCTCTCCAAAGCCCATTTTATTTAATATCCAAACTATTTTATTTAATATCCAAAGCCCCTTCGGCATTTTGCCAATACTCAATACTTCCTAGTCTCATAGGGTATTGCATTTTTTTGTTTATGCCTATCTCTTAGACTGGATTGTAATCTTTTGAGGGTAAGAATCTTGCCTGACTCATCTCTATTTCCTCTTACGCATGCTTATATATTAGCTGGTCAACAATAATGCATTTTAGAACTTAAAATAAAGTACAATTTTAACAACAAGATGCTTCCCGGAAGTTCATAATTGGCTTTAACTTATTATTTGTAAGACAAAAAGTGAATGAAAGAGAGGTTGTATGAATGAATAAATGAAAGCATGAATGAAAGACAAATGTGCTCTTGTCTCAGAGCATTTGCATTTGCTGTCCCCCCTGTCTGGAAAGGTTTTCTTGCAAACTGTCACATGACTTGCTCTCTCAACACTTTCTTCAGTTCTTAGCTCACATGTCACCTTATTAGGGTTACCTTCACTGTTGACTCTAAGGAAATAGCATCTACCCCTCTAGCTGTTACTTCTATGTCCTTACCCAGCTCCATTTTTTTTTCACAACATTTACTTTATCTAACCTTTTATACTTCTGCTAGTTCATTCACCTTTACTTCCCCGCTAGAGCTTATACCCAATGTGAGCAAGATTGTTTTCTGTACTGCAGCCCCAGTGTTGTAATGCTCAGCTACTATCTGTGAATAAATGAACTTGACTATTAAACACAGTCATAGAAATCAAATTTCTTCCTATCTCTCTTCTTATTTGGCCCCCAAAATCAAATTATATCAAACCTTTAAATAGTATTGTGTTCTCAAAGTATACTCATTCTACAAAAAAATAAAATTATGAGCCCAGTCAAGATGTCAGAGTAGGTGAGTACTCTGCTTGCCTCCTCTCACAATCATGTCAAAATTACAAGTAAACTACAGAAAAAAATCATTGAGAATCATTTGAAGCCTATCTGAACAGAAGTTCTTCAACTAAGGACATAGAGAAGAAGCCACTTGAGATTAATAGGAATGTGGCGACTCGGAATGGGCTAGACCTACACCCGCGTGTGGCAGTTAAGGATCAGGAGAGATGTCTTGGCTGAAGAAGTCTTTCTTGAGGAGTGATGGTCCCGGCCCCACACCAGGGTCCCCATCCCAGGATTCCAGTGCCAGGAAGAAAAGTTTCAACAACTTCTGGCTGTGAAAACCAGTGAAGATTGTGGCTGAGTTAGACAGGGCTGTGAGCATACCGCCAACTAATCTTAAAGGGCCCATACACAGACTTACTCACTGATGAACTCACTCTGAACTGCAGTGCTGGGGAAGCAGCTAAAAACTCTCCAGAGATATATGAGAAGAAACCGAATTGTCTGGCTTCAGAACAAGGGCTGGAGGAACAGCATTCTCCCAGATAGAAATGTTAGCAAAAGGCATTGTTCCTTTGTTGAGCCCTTTCAACCCCTGGCGTTCAGACCCAGGCAGCTGCAAATGCCACTCGTCCTGCCCTGGTGAATTTCTGAGACCTCATCCCACCAAACTTGTGGGCCCACTCATGCCAGTTCCAGTGGCTTTTTTATATAAACAGCCTTTTTTGGCCCATGCTGCAGACTTTCTTAAAATCTCCCAAAGCTTTACAAAATCCAAATAAGCAGCATCTTGCTTTGGCATGTCCCATACCTCTTTATGAGCCACTCCAAGCCCGGCACTAGTGGTTGCCAGGCTTAGTTTGCAGCTTAGCCTCTCCCAGACACCTCCAAATCTAGTACAAGTAACAGCCATCTACAGATCACTTTGTATCTAATACCAAGTAAATCCAAGGCACAAGCAGTGGCTGATCTTGGCCTACAACAGAGCCCACTCTCCTTCCAGAAGGCCCAGGACCAATACATCCAGCAGCCAGCTTCAGACCACACCAGAGAACCACCCAACCACCTCTACAAACAACACACCCAAAGGGAAGACTGGGCCGACACCAGAGCCCTGCTGAAGCAAACTCTGCTCTGTAGAGTCAGCTTCTGCACAATAGCTTCTCCACTGTAGTTGCAGCCCATCCTCATGACCAATGAAGGATTGAAGCTCTATCCCTCCTATTAAGATGCCAACAACAACTAAGGCTCAATTATGACAGGAAGGCAATTTACACAAGGGATATATCTGGAGCACCCAGCTCACCAGGGAGACTGCACCACACTAGGCCCCACAGGACACTTATATAAGGTTAGTCTAAAACACTGGGACAGCTCTACCAAATACATAGAAACAAACATAAATAGGCAGCCAAAATGGAGAGACAGAAACCATGTCCCAAATTAAAAAAAAAAATAGAGCAAAGCTCCAGAAAAAGAACTAAAGAAAATGGAGATAAGCAATCCACCAGATGCAGAGTTCAAAACATTGGTTATAAGGATACTCAATGATCTTAGTGAGAATTTCAGCAAAAAGATAGAAAACTTAAAAATGGGCTGGAAAACATAAAAGTGAACCAGTCAGAAATGAAGAATACAATAACTAAAATGAAGAATACATTAGAGGGAACCAAAAGCAGTTTAGATGAAGCTGAGGATCAAATCAGTGACATGGAAAATATGATAGCAAAAAACACCCTGTGAGAACAGCAAAAAGAAAAAAATGAATAACAAAAACGAGGATAATTTAAAGGACCTCTGGATCAACATCGAGTGTATAAATCAATCATATCAAGGGTACCAGAAGGAGAAGAAAGAAATGATGGAAAACTTCTCTAATCTGGCTATGGTAATAGACATACAAGCCCAAAAAGCACGGTGAGTCTGCAAGAGACTCACCTCAGATCAAAAGACACACAGACTAAAAGTAAAGTGATGGAAAACAATATTTCATAAATATAAAAACAAACAAACAAAAACTGAGATAGCAATATTTATACCAGACAAAATAAACTTTAAAACAAAGCCTATAACAAAAGATGAAGATTAACTCAGTGATCATATTTCTATTTATTTATTTGAAGAAACCCAAAACACTGCTTTAAAGGTACATGTGAATCCATTTGTTTATTGAAGCATTATTTACAATAGCCAAGATATGAAGGCAACCTGAGTATCCATCAATGGATGAATAAGAAAGAGAAGGTGGTACATATATTAAATAGAATGTTAGTTAGTCATAAATAAAGAACAACAAACAAATGAAATCTTGCCATCTGCAACAACAATGATGAACCTAGAAGGTACAGTGCTGAGTGGAGTAAGACAGAGAAAGACAAATGTCATATAATTTTACTTATATGGGGAATCTAGAGAATAGGATAAACAAACAAAAAAAACAGAAATAAGCATTGATACAGAGAGCATTTTGATGGTTGCTGGTTAGAAACAAGGATGAGTGAAAAGAGGAGGGAAATAAGAAATACTAATTGGTAGTTACAAAATAGTCATGGAGATGTATAGCATGGAGAAGATAGTAGTATTGTAATAACTATGTATGGTGTCAGATGAGTACTTAATTTATTGGGGTGATCACCCTAATCACCCAGTTTTGGGTATACAACACAGTGATTAGACACATAATATTGTGTGTCAATTGAAATTGAAATATAAAAAAATATATTTTTAAAAAGTTATGATATTGCATTTTTATTTTTTCTATGTCTGTGTGCACACAAAATGGAGTTTTGTTAAAATGATATGTTGCTATTTTCTTGTCTGCAGAATATAAAAATAAAACAAGGCTGTGCTCATTCTCTCCTCAGTAAATTGAAAGGTTAAATGGTGTGCTTCCCACCTACTAAAAGGAATGTATTTTGACTCTTCACCTTTACTTTCCTCCTCTTGACCACTAGATTTTGGTGGTGGTTTAGAAGTAAAGTGATGTATTGTTTTAGCCACTGTGATATTGTAAAAAGAAAAAGAGAAAATTCAAGGTTAATGTTTACTTCATAGATGAACAAGATAGGTACAAACAGCTCAACTCAGGTTTTCCCTGTCTCCTGCAAATAACTCAATTAAATATTTTCACTATAAAAAAAGGCCATTCACAGTCTTACACAGGCTTTTTGTTTGTTTTAAAGTACCTGTTTCAAGATAGCATTGAAGCATAATATTTAATAATATTCATTGCAGTGGAATTTTACCTTGATTATAATGTTATCTATGATGGCAACCAATCTCATTCTCCAATTCTTTCTGTCTCTAATTACTCAGAAAACCATCCTAACATTGTGATATTTAAGTGTAGGTCCTATGTGACTAGGATATTAGCAAAATTTAATGCAGAACCTTTAGGATTAAAATAAACTATAAGCTACCGAACTCACACTTAAAACTGAAATACTAATAATTCTTTGTATGACGCTCCATAATTTTCACTTTATCATCATCACCCTCTGTGTTAAGAATAAGTTAGAATTGAAACTTTCCCCAAATTACGGATGAGATTTCAAGATCAACAACATCCTGTGGTAACACAGCTAGAGATAATAAAGCCAAAACTAAAACCTAGGTCTTTGTACTCTTATGATGTCTTCTACTTGCTCTAAATAGCTTAGAAAAACTGAAATGGTGCCATGAACCATGACTTTCTTCTTTGGACTTTAATTTCTGTATTTCAAGTCAATAACATGTCACAGTTTAGACCATATCAAAAAAAGTAAGGATTAGTGGAGGCAATTCATAAGGACAGCAAAAGTAAAAAGCATACCCCTAGAAAGCCAACTCAAGACAGTGACTATCAGGAAGAAAGCCAGAATCATATACTAACCAAAAGGAAGCAGAACTCTTCAAATAAGCCTGCCAAAGCAACTGATTTCTGGTATGGCCAAGTACTTACTCTGAAACCTTCATAGATTCAGCAATAAATCATTGTTTCCCTTAAATTCTTTTTCTGCAATAAAGAGAGTTATTTACTTTATTATTAATAGTTTCCTAAAAACATTCATATAAGTGTATTTCTTTATCATCTCTCTCTCCCTCCCCTTTTCTCTTTCCCCTTTCCATCTCCTACCTCCTTCTTCTTCCTATTTTGCTCTCTCTTTTTACCATAAGCTTTTAATCCTCAGTTTTGCTTGAGGTCTTGGTATTCTAGTTACATTTAAAGTTACCACAAAATTAACATCTTAAAACAACACAGATTTATTATCTCACAGTTTCTGTAGGACAGAGTCTAGGCATGGCATGACTTGATTCTCTGCTCTGGACTGAAATCAAGGTGCTAGCTGGGGCTGCAGTTTTTATCTGAGTTTTCTTCTAATGTTACTGGTTGTTGGCAAGATTCGTTTCTTGAGGTTGTAAAACAGAGATGCCCATTTTCTTGCTAGCTGTCAGCCAGGGATTGCTCTCAGTCCCTAGAGACTACTCACAGTTCCTTGCCATGGCCCTTCATAACTTTCTTCCAGAGTAGCCAGTGTTAAAGGGTTAATGTGATTAGGTCATGTCCATCAACTGTGCCATATAGCATAAAATAATCACCAGATTAAAATCCATCCACAGATTATGCAGGGCATGCATACAAAGGGCATGGAAAATCTTGGAATTCTGCCCACAACACTTAGCAATAGCATACTCATTTGTGTGGCATGTAATATGCACAAAATTTTTCCTTTTTTTTTCAAGAGATAACTCTGCCCTTAAAACATTGTTCATTTGTTCTTTGAGAAGCCACTGCTTCTTGGATCTCTCCTAATTCCTTTGTAAACCTCCATGTTTGTTCTTCGTCATCACTAAATCTCTAAGTGCTAGAGCTCCCAAGGCTCTAACCTCATCTCTTTATGTATGTGCATTCCCTAGAGATTTTATTCCACAATAGGGTTTGAAGTACCACCTGTATACAATGGCTCCCTAATTTATTTTTTCAGCTCAGATCTCTCCCCTGAATTCCTAATTCACATATCCAACTACTTTCTCAATATCACCACTTGCTGTCTAATAGAAATATTAAACTTAAGATTTCTAAAAATAACTTGATCTAAGCTTTCCCCAAACTGTTCCTCTTGAAATCCTCCTCATCTCATTGTACCAATTTCTATGGCCAAAATTTTTAGTGTCTTCATTAATTCCTCTTTCTCTCACATACCCCAAACCCAATACATTAGCAAAGTTTTTTTTAAATCTACCTTCAAAGTAGATGCAGAGTTTAGCAATTGCTTACCTCCACTGCTAACAAGCTACCTTGCCTGGGGTTTTGCAGTAAATACCTAACTACCCTATTAAGTTTTGTCTTTATCCCCTCTTCCTCATTTCAATCTATTCTCTACAGTGGCTAGAGTGATACTTTTAAAACGTTAAATGTATCATGCCACTAGTCTGCTGAAAATGTGCCAACAGCTTCTCATCTCACCCAGAGAAAATGCTAAAGTCTTCGTTTCATAATCTGACCCACTTTCCCCCTCATCTCCTGTCACTCAGCTCATCCTTTACTCCAATTCACAATACTCACCAATGCCCTTCCTTCACACCAAGCATGTTCTTTCCATAGAGCCTTTGGATTTGGTCTTCCAGATACCCTCCGGGCTCACTTCCTCATTCTTTTCTTCTCTGCTCAGATAATAATATCAGGCAGAATTTTCCTGAACTTACATGACCACCCTTGGGACTCTTTACCTCCTGTCCTGTTTTCTTTCCTTCATGGCACTATCAACTCCTGATATATGAAGTAATACATTGTATTTGTTTATTTTTCATCACCATATTAAAGTGTAAGCCCCATGACTGAAGGGACTTGGTCAGTTCACTGCTATGTCCCAGAGCCTTGATAGGAGTGTCATGAACATAATAAATATTCAATGAGTATTTGATAAATAAATGAGAAGTATCCAATCGCTTATCTATCAGAGGACATAGATTGTCTTTACATGGTATTATTTTGTAGTAGAAAATACTAAGGCAGAAAGAATAAAATAAGGTAACCTTGTAATCCACTTTAGAAAATGAGTAAATTCAACACTTACAACATCAGGTGAGGACAAAGGAAGACCTTCACAGAGGAAAGATATTCTAATGACCTAAATATTTTCTTTCTTCTCAAGAATTGTGGAGTAAGTTTGCATCAAGTATACTCAGCCCTTATGGAAATCAGATGTTTTGCCTCCCTGCCCTTCTCTCCAAAAGCCAAACTAGATTCCCACCTCTACATCTTGGTTCCTATGGTGCTCTCTGGCCTACCCTTACCCCAACTTCTCAAATTCCTATCCATCCTTCATGATCTATCTGAAACACAATCTTCATCATTAAATATTTTTTTTATTCTCCCATGTCACATTTGCCTAAGACCTCCCACAGCGCCCTATCTTGGATGACAATCTCTGTGGACTTTTTTTCCCCTAGAACAATGACATTTACTTAACACATTTAGTATTTCATAATGTACTAACCCTTAGATTCTCCTTATTCACTGGTCCATTTCTACAACAAACACATTTAAAACACTATATAATAAGATTATTTACATTTTCAAATAAGAAGATTTCTCTTGTCCCCATTATTGCTATTCATACAGTCCTTCCACAGCATACTATATCTTTAGAAGACTTAAAATCTCCTTAGAAGAAGAAGGGGTCTTGGTTTAGGTCTCTAGGCTGCCTAGTAAATGTGAAAACTAATAATATAATTGCATCAGCTCCTCTCAATACAGAGCAACATTTTGGAAACCTTGAACTTTGGTGTTGAACACCAAAAGGGTTCAACAATTGCTTTCTCCATTGCATTTTATGAAACAGGTTGCAGGAAGTAGGAAAAGAGCCACATTATTAAAGTGACTAGCTGTATAAAAAATGGACTTTAAAAGCCACTGTTCAAAATTGCTTTTTGAAAAACTCACACACATTTACAAGTATCAAATCACCATCCAGCTTGTTTACTTGGATTTTCTTTTCAATGCTGTGGCTGAAGTTTCTTTTAGGGCTAAATTCTGTGAAGGGTCTAATGATCAGTTTGAAAATTCTGGAATTTTAGGGCCTGATTTACCCAAGTTAATTCCTTGTTCTCCAGGCAATGGCTGCTGATTGGCCTTCTCCAGACCAGTTGAGAGAACATCTGGGGTGTTTAGATCTTGCTGACTATTCTTCTTCTGCAGAGGAGGAAGTTTCTTCTTCTTCAGTTTATTTGAGTTAGTATTATGTTGCTTATTGTTTACCCCAAAATGGCCTGCAGAGATGTCACTGCAATAAGTTGACCAACAATAGGCTTGTTAGCTTGACATTCTTATTGATCGGGAAGCCTGGATTTTGACCACAGGATATCTGACTTCCATTGGATGCGCCATTGAAAAATGCATTGAAAGGCAGCCCATGACCTGAGAAGTGGTTTCCCAAGGCACTGTTTCCCTACAACAGACTGCAAGTGGTGGTGAGCTGGTAGAGGACAGACCATGTTGGTTCATTGCATGCTAACATCAGGCATCATTTGAGACAAAATGACATTATTATTTGCTATAGTAGCAGGATCACCATGCTGCTGAACCATGTGTGGGCTGGGCCTTGGTGGCCTCAAGACCTGACCCTGGATCCCTATAACCTGAGAAGGACTGTTGTTCACAGGCTCTTGCTAAGATGGCATCTGTCCTGACATTTGTCCTATAAACTGCACCAAGTTTCTTTGCATATTTAGAGTTGGTTCCCTTATTATCTGTGCTGGTCGTAGCATGACATTGATTCTGAGTGTTAAACTGTTGCTTATTCCCCTGCATCTGATTGATCATGATTTGTTCTATCATTCAGTTCTGCTAAAGCAAAACTTGTCCTCAAGGCCCAGTCATATGGTTATGTGGTACCATCATTTGTAGTCCCTGCTGGAAAGGCCTCTGCGTAGGTGGGTCATCCTTTGAGGTCAGGGCCCAAGATTTTGGATCTTAAGGTTCACTATCATCTGGCCCTGTGGAATAAGTGGGGCCCTTGAAAGGATCTTAGAGTTCTAAGTGTTCAAGCTTCCTTGTTATTGGACCACCTGGCTCTAGGAGGTACATGCTCATCAGCTGAGACAGTGGGCTCTGCTGGGGCTGGCCTTGCATGTTGCCTGGGTTCACCTGAGGAATCCCAGAATGACCAGCCTACTGGCTATTCATATTGCATGAATTCCCATGAGGCTGGTTTATATCATATTTGGTGGCCCGTGGGACACTTGCATCTGGTTTTGAGAAGGACCAGCTTCTTGATCACCTGCATACTAGACATTGTAATTTGTAGCTGAGGGACTTCTGAATTTTCAGGGGTGGTGGTTATGGTTGAAGACACCTGACCTTAGGTAATGTTTGGATTGGCCTGTCCTGCTGAAAAGCCAGGTAGAGGGTGTTCAGGCATTCCTCCTAGGCCTGGATGCAAGTTCTGTGGCCCCTGGTTTGGTGGTTGCTGCTGCATCAACATGAAGTTAGATGCCTATTTCCCTATTGACCTGGATTGCTAACAGGCTGCTGAAACCTCTGAATAAACGAGTTATTTTGAAGTGGACTTGGTCCCATCTACTGCCAAGTTTGGTTAAGCACTGGTGAGGATGCTGGAAGGAGAAGGGTGAGTAGGCAGGAGACTTGTTGGTGAGGAGAGTCTGATGCAGGTGGGTTGGAACCCTGAATGGCCCTCCCTGAAAGCTCTTCATCCAAGGAACTGTGAACTGGCCTGGATTAATTGTTTGGAGCCATTTTTGATGAGTGCCTTGCAGAAAGGGTTAAAGCTGCTTGCAAAGCAAGAAGTCTGCAGGGCTGGCAGACTTTGTGGTCTGCAGGTGCAGGAGGAGGGAGTTCTGATTAAGACTCCAGGCAAAAAGTTGAATGGTCCTTGACCGAAGGAGCAAAGATGTTTTGAGAACACTTGGTTTCCTGTGTGAATGTTAGCAATTATATTGCATATCTGTGCGTTTCGCTTCTTATGTTCTTCCAAGGGTATAAATATGTTGTGCTAAATAAACTCAGGGCAACAGTATTTACTGTTAGCCCTCCCGACTCTATCTTTTGTCTCTGTCTTTTTTCTCAATCCTCACTCCCTCTCTCAGGAACTGTTCGATCTTAGTTGGCGGGCTCCAGCAATTAATCATCTGAGGAAAGTTTATATGGGCTTGTGAAATATGCTGACTGGAAAAAGAATATGTAGAGGGAGGTTAGGAAGATGTATATACTGTGAATAAGGATGTCTTTGCCTGGAGTTGCTGTTGCATTGGGCCAAGCAAAGGAGGTCTGGTTTGCAGTCATTGTACTCAGAGAACCCTGGACTGGAGGAGAATGAAGGGCTCCAGAAGGTAGCTGGTTCCAATGTGGAGGAATAGGCACCTGAACTGGGGCAGCAAACTGGGGTCAAATGCCCTATGGCTGTTGCTGCTGATGTTGCTGTGGAGGTCTTGCCTGCAACTGTTGTTGTTGTTGCTGCTGCTGCTGCTGCTGCTGCTGCTGCTGCTATTATTGTTGATGTTGCTGCAGCTGGGGGAAATTAGCTGGATTTGTTTGTCTGTTCACAGGGACAGGCTGCATTGAGTGATGTGGGGGAGCTAAAGATCCTGAAGGATGACTTTGCTTCAATATATTGAGCCCAGATAGGAGTAAATCCATTGCATCTGACTGAGAAACAGGACAAGGAGTCCTGGACTGCAACTCTGAATTGCGGCCTGGTTCCATCATGAAAATGACATGTTCCACCTATCATTCTTATTAATCCTGGACTACCTGCCATGGGAAATCTTGTCTCCATCCTAACTGAATTTCTAGTTCCCATGTGTCCATTCATTCTCACATCTTGGCTTTGGTTCTAAGCCAAAGCCAGGTTTATAGTACCTTCTCCTTTAACCTGAAGGTAGAGAATTTCCAGATCCCAAAGCTGCTGGCTATTTTCTGAGCTTGAATCTGCAGCCACTCCACTGCTTTCTAGGGGATGTTGAATGGCCCATGCTGTTCCAGGGCTTCACCTTCTGTCCTTTAGCTTTCTGGATTCCATGTGGGACAAATTGAGCACATTCTTCAATATTGTATTGAATTTCCATTTGAAGTCTTTATAAACTGTATTTCCTTTGAAGACCACAAAGATTGTGAATTCCTCCAAAGTACTATCACTTTTTGTGTCAAAATCTTCTAGTCTACAGCCAAAACCCATCTCTGAGTCTTCCACTGTTGATGAACATAAAGAAGTATAGATGTCTTCTAAGTTTGGAAGATTATCCAAAACCATGGTGAATATTATTCCAGAAGCATATGCTAAATGGACAATAAAAACGCCAAAATGTCTTTTTTAATTTTTATAATTTATCTGGGTCATCTTCTATGTCCAGACAAGATAACATTTTGAGGGCCTATATTTCAAGATAGTAGCCAAACAAAAATTCTGAGCACTGCCTCTGTTGTCCTGGGCTGGCTCCTTTAGTGCACCAGTTTGTGTGGCCGACAGTAGCAGCCCAGCAGCCCAGCAGCCAAGCCCCTGCAGGACCTTAGAGAGCCAGCAGAGAGGGGGATGGGCCAGACTGGACTGCGGAGGGAGGGTAAGAGAGAAAGAGTACAGGAGGGGATGGGGCGGGGCCTCTGTGTACTTTCTTACCCTTCCTTCTCACTGTACTTCCTAAGTTTAGAGGGTACACTATTGTATTATCTATCCTCCATAACACTGAGCAGTATGTCTTACCAGAGAAGATACTCATTATATATTTTTTGGGATGAAACTGGATTGATTCAGTTTATTGCATTTAATTAGGAAATTGAGTATTTAACTAGCAGATACTTTATTGCACTTTTAGGGCTTAGGAACTGAACAGCAGTTGCCTGAGCCTCTGGCAGTTGGCTCAGATAACCTGAGATTACAGTCACTAGTCTAGTTTGCTAGGTGGGACTAAAAATTTTAGAATTTTGTTGAATGCAAGGGGCAGTAGAGAACAGTCTGAGGAAAAAGCCCTCTTCATAAGCACATTACCTAGTTTCCATTTCATGCTCACTAACTATATTTCAAAAAATGTACTTTTGAAAGCTTTATGAAAAGCAACTTCTTTTCTATTCAAGTGGAATAACATAATTTACCCTGCGCTGACCATGGCCCCTGCAAATGCTTCCAGGTAAGGATAGCAAAGGGCTCCTTTCTGTTACAGTCTTTAATTTATTCTTTCTACATCTTGTAATTTCCATCCACACCAGAGAGCCAAGTGCTGTGTGGGGCTAATTAAACACTATAATTATCCATGAGCTATGGCTCAGAAGCAGAGAGAAAAATGTACTATGTGTCTGATTGTAACATCAGGTAAATACTCAAGATGTGTGTCTAGCAAAATGCAAAATATTCTATTCACTTAATATTCTTGATGAATAATAGTGAATTAGTGTAATCGCATTAGCTATTCTATTCATTTATTATGTGAGAGTAATTAGAAGTGAATAGCTGAAGAAAAAATCCTCTCAAGTTGCAAAAATTAGACTTCTATAGTTTTATTATGTTTATTTTCAATTGACGTTAATTGTCTGTAGCTTTCCCTGAGACTAGTCTATGTTCCTCTCCTATCTTTGCCCCTTGAAAGACTGAGTGCTGGTACCAAGTATAGAGAGTGTGGGTAAGACAATGCAGATCTGGCACACAAATGATCATACAGATTGTATAAACATGTAAAAATATTAATTACAAATACTCAACTTCCGAGGACATAACCATGACATATTTTTTACTTGAAGTACAACTTACATACAATAAAATACATAAATCTTAAGTGTATAGAAGTTTTACCTATATATGCACATGTAATCACCATGCAGTTCAAAATACACATTTTCTAGAAGTGATCCCTTCTGCCCCTGCCCAGCCAATATCCAACCCCTTCTCAGTGAAAACCACTCTTCTAACTTTTATCACTACACACTGGGTTAGCCACTTTCTAACTTCATACAAATAGAATCATACAGTCCCATATTAATTTTTAAAGAACAATATAATTTTAATACAGGAAAGCAAAACAAAGGGAAGTCCATAATCTCACTACCACCAAAAAACAAAAACAAAAACAATTAATTAAATAAATACATGCATATTATTAGATATTTTGGACATGACAGAAAAGTACTCATGAAATCCTTCACTTATTCAGAAGTTGTTCATTACTAAGCAAACTGCTGGATCTTCTGCATTGGGTCCTTCAGATCCTTTCTCCATCCCTCTGCACCTTGCTCTGGCCCTCTGGAGGATGACCATTGTGGGTCTCATCCATGTCTCCCTAGTGTCTACTTGGAAACTGTCAAGGGAGGCATTAGCTATAGAAGAGAAGGGCAGCAATGAGTTAAGGGTTTTTTATTCCCCTGGATCTCTCCCTTTTTGGATGCTGTGAGATAGCTGTAGCTCAGACAGTATTTCTGCTAAAGCTAGCTACTCTCTTCAGAAGCAGGAACTCTTACCCTTGAATTTTTGGGCCTAGCTGGTCACAATTTTCAGCTTTGGCTTTCCCCTGGTTGCTTCAACACCTATGTTTGGTTTTCCTAAATCCTTCCTACACCTATGTAAATAGCCCCTTTATTAGATCCTTTTCAGTTGCTCTGTTTAAAAGTGTTGTCTTCTGCCCTGATTACCATTCATGTTAAGTTTTAAATAGACTTTTAGGAAATACTTTTTCACCCATTATGTACATAGGCTATAAACTGCTCCTTGAGTTATAAACTATTTTCAGAGGGTTTTAAATAAAGAAAATCATCTCTTTCTAATCAAAGTACACTTATATCATCTACATCCTGATATTTAACTACAATAACAAGTGATCCAAAGTTTGAAAAGTACTATTTTGAAGCTTTTATTATTTGAACTTACTTTAACTCTATGGCCAAATCTCTCTTGTTGCAATTTCAGACTATATATATATATATATATATATATATATATATATATATATATATGCTTTGGGAAAGTCATTTACTCAATGCTAGTAAATACAACCATGAACAAGAGACAAAGCTTCTGATACCATAGAACTTGTTTTTAGTAAAAATAGATGATAAGTGAGTGAATAAAAGACTATATATGTTAGGTATTCATAAGTACTATAAAAAGTAAGTAAGTTAAGGAGCCTATAAAGAAATGGGAGTACTTTCTTTTATATAAGGTGATCAGGTTCAGATCTCTGAGAAGGTCCCTACTCTGAAGAGACGGATTATTCCATGTAGACATCATGGCTGGAGTTAGGGGTGGGATTCATGTGGATATGCAAGAAAAAAATGTTCAGGTAGAGAGAGCAGCATCTACAGAGGTCCTAAGGTGGGTGCATATTTCATTATGTTTAAAGAATGGCAAGGAGATTGTAACTGAAGTTGGATGATCATACCTATAGTAGATAAAGAAAAGGGTAGAAATTAAGCTTCCACTACAGACAGATTATATAGGTCCTTGGGCCCTTAATCATGCTTTACCTTTTACTTTGAGTGAAATGGAAAGCTATCAAAAGATTTTGAGCAAAGGAGAGATGTGAAATGACTGTTTTAAGATGATCACTCGATATTGTTTTAAGAATAAACTATAACTGAGTAAAGAGGGGGGAAAAAGCTAGTTAGGAGGCTGTTAAAATAATCTATATGACAGAGAATGATGAATTGAACTAGACTCAGTGTGTAGAAGTGGTAAAAGTGATTAAGCTCTGGATATGTTTTTAAAGTAGAATCTATAGCATTTGCCATTGGAGTCGATTAAGGGTATGATAACAAGTGCTGTGTCAAAGATGATTACAAGGTTTTAAAGATGAGTACATTGTAGAATGTAATTGTCATTTATTGAAACTGGAAAAACTTAAGAGCTACAGATTTCACGAAAAAAATTAGGAGTTTGTTTTTGGACATGATGAATTTTAAATGTTTGTTAGACAATCAAGCAGAGAGAGTAAATAGGCAATTGACTGACTATATGAGTCTGGATTTCAGGAGAGAAAGACAAGATGGATATAGAAATTGGGAGTTTTCAGTATAAAGATGATAAAACCATGGAATTAGATGAACACCCCTTTTCTCCTCCAAGTGTCTATAAATTGAGAACAGAGCCCTGTGTCACTCAAAAATTTAAAAGTCAGGAGGATAAGAAGGAATGAAAACAAACAAACAAATCTGAGGAGGAATTGCCAGTGAGAAATAAGGGAGAGAGTGGTACCCCAGGGGCTTGTGAAGAAAGTATTTCAAAGTGAAGATATGGCTAATTTTGCTGATAAACCAACATCTTCGAGATGCCAAGAAAAAAAGAAAAAACTCAGAACTAATATAAAGAATCTCATGATCAAGTGCTGAAGAGCTAAGAGTAAGTTACATGCCTGGATCTTTGCAGTGAAGGTTTTGTGGAAGTTGTGGTGGGTTTTGATAGCTTTTAGAGGCAGATAAGGGCATCAGTACTTGACAATGTTATGAGAAAGTCCTGAGAAGAGCTGGACTCCTAAGTGGGGCTGATTCATCAGTCCCACGTGGACAAGAGGGAACAAAGGTATCCACTTGAGCTTAAAGTAAAATCACAGAAGTTGTGAAAAGCATTATAGGGCCTCTCTTGGTTTTCAGTCACTTCAGTGAACATTATGCTCCTGCAAGTACATAGCACCGTGCTTTGGGCTTAGAAGATAAAGAAGAGCAATCATCCTTCCTGAAGTCACTTACACAGTGAACAATTCAAATTCATCATAAGATATCTAATCACCTTTATCAGTCAAAGTTCACCAGAGAGACAGAATCAATAATACATAGATATAATTGAGATGACATAGATATAGATTCATACATAAACATTTTTACATAAAGGAATGTATTTGAAGAAATTATAGGAGCTGGCAATTCTAAAATTTGTAAGGCAGAGCAGCAAGCTAAAAACTCAGAAGTCAATGTTGCATCTTAAAGCAAAACTTTTTCATTTCTGAGAAAACCTCAGTTTTTTGCTCTTAAGACTGTCAACTGAGTGGATATAGCCCACATTATCCAGGGTAATCTACTTAAGGTTAATCAGCTATAGCTGTTAACTGTATTTATACAATACTATCACATCAACACCTGGATTAATGCTCAATTAAATGACTGGGTATTGGTTTGCTGCTGGAGCCAGCCGGCTAAGATCAAACAGTTCCTGAGATGGGGAGTGAGGATTAAAAAAGAGAGAGAGAGAGAGACAAAAGATAGAGTTGGGAGGGCTAACAGTGAATACTGCGCCCCGAATTTATTAAGCACGGCATATTTATACCCTAGGATGTGCATGAGAAGCAACACCCACAGATACGTAAACAATTGCTGACCTTTACGTAAGTTCTCTCAAAACATCCTTGTTTCTGTTTTCTGTCTCTTACTCTTTGGGGCAAGGAACCTTCATCTCTTTCTATTAAAGCAAACTTCCTCCTTCAGTAACGAGCTTATCCATTAAGCCAATCTTCCTCCTTCAGGAAGGAGCCCACCTGCCCTGAAAACTTCTAGCTTGCAGGCAACTTTACCCCTGTCTGTAGGGCATTCAGCAAGAATGGCTCCCAACAGTTTGCTCTCGAAGACCCTTCAAGATCTAGAATGGGTGTTGGGAAAATTTAATCCCTGGGAACAGCCATGTTACTGGTATTTTGGTTAGTCAGTTTTGATGATTCAGAGTACCTAGAGAATAACATTCTGTCTCATGGTGAAAAACTGGAGTCTTTTCTTTCTTCCAATCAGAAGTATAAGAACTCTTGATCAGATATGTTGAAGCTTTAAAAGCTGGGGGAAAATTCAAAATACATGAAGTTTGTTTCTTTCAACCCCTCAAAAATGTTCTATCCTTGCTTACAGGTGGCTAATCAGCTCTAGAAATAACTTCCAGAATGAGGAACAAGTTTCCTTTGGGTGTGTTAGATATTTAAAGAAAAAGATTTTGTGTATCTAATGGAATTACCACTTTGACTCAACCCATAAGCAAGATGCATTGACTTTGTAGCTCCAAAATATGTGTCATATCAGACTGTGTATCTTTATCTGTCTCTGATGTTGCCTCCTTAGTTCAGCTCTTAGAATGAATGAATTAATAAATAAATAAATAAATAAATAAATAAATAATAACTGGCTGCTATAGTCTAGTAAGGTTGATACATAAAACTAACCATCACAGTATCCTATTAGTTCCCAGATTCATTTCAAAGATTTCAAAAGCAGATACTTTAATTTAAAGACATTTTTTTTGAGCATTGCTATTTCCTGATTGGATTTTAAGCTGTGGCCCAGTGAGAGCCCAGAACAGGGACAGTCATGAATCCATTGTACTGTTAAAGGTGGTTTTAAAAGGTTCTGATTCATTGTAATTAATTTTTATTTTGCAGAAGCAGAAGGCCAGAGGAGTGAAAGGGGATAGTTTCTCAAGTCAAAATAACAACTAAGAAAATACAAATTTTTTCCAGCTTACCAAGAACAGGTAACTGTCTCCAGGTCTCACCTCTACTAATGAAACATAGACCACAGCCTCTATTGCCCCCACAGCAACCCTACTCTTGACTCCTTCCCACCAGTCTTCCAGGAAGCTAACTTGTTTTCAAATAACCCACACCTCCATAGCCCCCTTCCTCCCAGATAAGAGACACTGTCATGACCCTTGTCAACCAGATGGTGTTTAAGGTGTTGAAATAGAATCCTCCAAAGATGGAGATTCGTCTCTGGTGGACTTCTGGAGAGGAGCCTTGCTTGTTGCAAACAATGAACCTCTACACGGAAGTTCTTTGTTCAGCTCCACCCTCGGAGGCCTGGCAACCTGAGCAGTGCAGGCGCGCGTGTGCCGGATATTGTCTCATTTCACAGATGCTGCTACGGCAGAATGACTTGGGAGTTGCTGGGCGCAGGGAGTGGGAAGCTGGGAACCACTCTGAGCATCTGTACTGAAGTGTAGGAGAGCAAAGATGAAGACAAGTCGGTGCTGTGGGTTTTTCAGAGGGTGAGGGAAGAAAGAAGTCTTGACTTGCTGAAAAGGAAACCCTGTGTTGTAGTCTCAGGAGTCCTGAGTAATGACCAGTGTAGGTTTCTCATGGAGGACTCATTTATCTGGGTGCCAGTGGGTGAGTCTGGTTTCCCGAGCTTGAAAATGTAGATTTATTGGGTGCCAGAAATTGGACTGGACATCATTTAATAGGTGCATACACCATGAAGGTGAGAGTGGGGGGATAAGAGTCAAGAGGGCAGAATAGATATGGAAGGAACACAGTGTGAAGAAAAATAGCAAAATCTGATTAGCGCCATAAAATTCCAGCCACAGCAGGCAGGAAATATAAGACTCTGGAGAAACTAGAGGTTTATGAACAGACCCTCAAATCAGATAAATCTGTGAGAAGGAAGAGGTGGAAGAGGATAACAATTAGACTTTCTGAACTTAAGGAAGGGGTTTATTGAAGAGAAAGAGACAAAAAGAGAGACAAACAAAGAGAGACCCACCACAGACTTCTGAAGTCTGCAGGAAAAAAACAAACAAACAAACAAAACCCTGCTGTTAGAAAAAGTGCATCGATAAAAAACCATTTGCTGGTTTTTTATATATATATACATTATATATTTATATATAATGTATATATATTTATATATATACATTATATATATTTATATATATATATACATTATATATATTTGTCGTACCTCCTGTTCGGTAATAGAAGAAAAGCTTTGGAATTTATGGAATGTGAATTTACATAGAGAGGCCCTGGAATATATAAATACTCAGCAGACTTCTAATGTGACGAGAAAGGCTGAGGGAGGCACGTTTGCAGAAAAGAGTGACGGGAAGTGAAATCCAAACCCTGGCTCTGTGCCTCATTCCCCAAGTGAACACAGGGAATTCATACCCCTTCTCCTGGTGCTTCAATTTTTTCATAATTTTTATTGATTTTCTCCCTTGAGCTAGGGGAAGCAGTGTAAAAATGACATCTCAGGCTTTGAGACATTTAAACAACAACAAAAAAAAACTAATGCAACACAGCTAATCTGAATCTCTCTACTCACAAATATAGATGTTCATTCAATATTTATTGTGTTTCTTCTCCTTGAAAGGCATTATATTAGATTCATAGGTGTCGATGTGCATGGTAGGCACTTCATTCATTCATTCATCAATTCATTCATCTAACAAATATCGTGGAGTAAAAAAGAGGAATAAGATCCATCACTTTCTTCAAAGTGATCCCATTCTGTGGGGAGAAATCAGCAAGTAAATTCACATGTACAGTACTCTGGAGATATAAGGGCCAACTGAATCACATAGAAGACTCACAGATGCTTTCCCAGAAGAGATAAATGACACGCTCTTCACCTGGAATTCAGTGATCTGCTGAAAATCACATTTCTCCATCACAACTCAGATGGAAATGCCTGGACTTCTGGTGATTATATCCACATGCCCAACAGCATCTGTAGAAAAGAGAGCATGAATGCACCTTGTAAAAAATGCAAGCATGTATCATGTAATTATTATTTTTATAAGCCATTCTTCTTCCATTAGGATACAGATGATCAAAATTCTTTGCTATTTATTATACATTAGTTTATTACTTTCACTCAGTTACATGGTAAAATTTATACCTTTTCACATGGCCAGGGTGGTAGGCTCTGTGGCCCAAAGCAATAAGGTAAGGCCTTAAAGAAATAAGACTATGAACAAGGCAGAATTTTAATAAAACCTACAGTTGTCAAGCTACATGAAGCCTCATGCTCACAAATATTAGGAAAACATCACTACAGAATTGGTTAATGTAAGAAGCACTGGTAAAAACTTTGCATCCCATTTTGGTGACAGATTTAAAGATCATGTTGGTGTGTGTGTGTGTGTGTGTGTGTGTGTGTGTGTGTGTGTGTGTGTACATGCATACACACATATATATGTATACATGCAACATATACAGTATTTATATTGTATTTATAGTAATGTAGGAATGTGCTAGAGTGAGGAAAGCAAAATTGCAAAGGTAATACTTCCTTTTAGCAGTATTATTACTTGTTTTCTTCTTCTTTCCCCTTTCCCTAATCACTTTCTTATTCCACACAAACCCCAAGACAGCTCAGAATCCTTGAACCTCTCACCTCACTCCTAACCTCATGAAAACTTACTTTCTTATCTCTAATTCACATAAATGTCCTTCCCATGGAATATTTAAATTTAAACAGCTACTATAGCCTAAAGCTGAAAGATAAAGTTTGATTATGGTAGAACTTCAGGAATGAATTGGCAACAACTCAAGTGTAGATGTAGAGGGGGAGAAACAGGAGAGAGACTTTCCTGATCAGGTGAAAGGTACAACAAAGATGAGTCTGAACACCTAGCTCTTAGTTTCAGTGCTGCTTCTTACCACACCAAGCAAGTCATGCTGGCATCATTTTGCTTGTAGTCTTTTTTGTCTTTCAGAGCCTTCTGAAACCATCTCACATAGAGTACTTATCAGATTGCATAATCACTTATTAGTTACTTATTTCTAGCCATCTCACCCTCTAGATGGTGACCTCCTGAAACTAGGGGACCACATCTTCCCAGGGTCTAGATGATACCTGGCATGTAGTAAGTGCCCTATGTTCAATGCTTTCCAATTAACTTAATTATTCTGAATCAGTTTGTCACCTGCAGAATGCAAGTTTGTTCACTCATTCATCCATCTATTTACTCTCCATTTACTGGACAGCCTGCTAGGTTAAGTGCTGTGGGAAACATACAGATACATAATCTAGTAATTTTTCTAAAGTAACATCCCTGCCTACTTTTCAGAACCATAAGAAGGAACAAAAAGATCCGAGATCATGTATATGAATGAGCTTTGGAAATTTTATGTTCTCCCTAAGAAAAAAAATGATTGTTATTCTTACTTATTGCCTGTGTCTGCTGATGCTGTGTGCTCCCCTGGCCCTGCAAGGGTTATTTTTGCAGTCTCCCCATTCTCCCTTCCCTGTAGCTCCCAGGAGATATATTGAGTGTAATCTTGGATCTCTTCCAGGTTCCCTCTTTAAGACTCAGAATGTTCAATATTTCCTGCACACAGCAGGCTGATCTGGCTTGGCATGATGCCAGGGACTCTGAAGGGTTCACTTTTCCAAGCACCCCTAATATCTGGGCTCCAACCTCAACTTGTCCAGGTTCCAAAGTGCTTGCTTAGGAAGCAGGGACAAAGCTCCAGCAAAGGCTGCCACCACTGCCCTGCCAGCTTGATTCAAGATTACATGCTCTCTGACTCGGAGCACTAGCTGAGGAAGAAAAGCCTCATTCCCAACTGCCCCCATCTTTCCTGGAGCCTGAGCCAGTTAGGGCATCTGCGCTGCCCCAAGGCTCTCACTGGGTTAAAGGTAAAATTAGTACTTCTGAGAGGTTTCCACAGGAAAATGAAAGAACAAAAGAAAACTGGTTCCCTGGACACCTGCTAGCTTAATACAATAAGAATTGACCCTGCCTGCTGTGTGTGGATGATGAGACACCATCCATTCCTGCAGTGAAAACTGCCTCCCTGTGATGGCTCAAGGCCAAAAGCTTCGTCTTTCTTATAGCAGTAGCATAAATGGAATCCATACCCTTCCCCAAACATCTCTGAGGAAGAAAGGGATTCTAAGGGATCTTTGGGAGAACTTCCATCTGAACCCAATGTCCGCTCTCTTCCCCTTTCCTCCCTTTTATAAATTAATTTGCATAATCACAGGCACTGGCTGAACACGACATACTCTGAATTCATGCTTACATTTAAGGGGGAATCAGATTTGTGATTTAAATGTGATCTTTTTTTTTTTTTTTTTTTTACTTTTCCTCTACGCTTTGTCTTTCTTTTCATTTACTCTTCCATCCCTTCCTGGAATTTCTTTTTTCTCCTACCCTTCCATACTTGCTGGGATTACTTGTAATCTCCCTCCTTCAAATACCTACCCTCTTCCACAACTATGTCAATTCAATCTAATAAGTATATTCTGGAACAGAAAGAAAAGAAATTAAGATTCACTGAGCTCCTAGGCACAGTTCAAATACAGAGATTACAGACAAACAAGCTCCCTGCACTCTTGAGCTCACAATGAGTGTGTGGGACTGAGCTAGTGCTAAAGCACAGACTGAGAGAGGCAGGTGAAGGCATATCATGTAATTATAGGGTAAGAGTTACAGAGGCCCTTAAAGAGCATGAGATTCAAAGATCAGCCAATAAAGAAATTCTTCCACAGAAGGTCACTGAGACATGAGCACCTGCCCTTGTGAAAAGAACTACAGTCCCAGGTACCAGTTCAAGCTCTGCCTGTAAATTCTTCTCACTTCAGTATCATTTATAAACTAGGAAAACTGAACTAAGTAACCACTTAACCACTAGTCTCCTGGCTGAAATGCTCTAACTCTGTGAATTCTTCACTGATCTTTGCTTTGTGACCAACGTCATGATAAAATGTATTAAAATGGACTGTAGCAGGCGAAATTCAGCTGTATTTTTTTCAGGAGACTAGATCCTTAAATTCTTGTCATAACAGTCTTTTTGTGGGGGATCTATAATAGTTTATCATCATTGTAGATATATATTCTGTGTCTGACTATTAAAATGAAGTGCTCCTCTAAGTATTTTAGTCCATGTTATTTAGAAAGACAGTCTGGTATTCAGTCAGTAGCCATCCTTACTGGAATCCCATTTAGACAGATTTTGAGCTGCTTGAGATAATGAGAGAGAACTTTTATCAAACCCTGGCGGTCAGCAAATATGGGCTGTATGGGAAAAGTAAAAAAAAAAAAAATGGGGGAAATTCCATCATGGTCATGAAAAGGCAGTTACAGTAAATTCTGTTATCTATCAAGGGAGAGTAAATGTTCTAGTAAGTGGCAAATAGAGAGCCTTTATAGATACTGTATGAATTATCAATTTATGAAATTTGAAAGAAACATGAAAATACACCAAAATGTTGCTATACATAAATTAACCTTCTTAGAAGATTACAAAACCCTTTGTACCAGCATTACATAGCAAGTGAGAATTATCAGATTTAGAATCTAATTTTTGCTTTTTGGTTGCAAAAACAACAGGGCGTGCTTCTGTTTATCAATACCACTACTTTTAAAAACAAAATATTACCAAACATGATTTGGGTTTTCTCTCAATATTTATTTCCAAATACTGCCTTGTTCCTGCTCCATGCTTTAACCATGACCATTTCTGGAAAAAGACTTGTAGTCTCCCAGTTGTATGCCTGTGCTCCAGCATGTCTTCCCCCTGTCTGGAAGCCCTCCTTGTTCTCAATGCCTTACTTTCCTACTTGTCAAGCTCAACTGAGTTCTCTGTCATGAAGCTCTTTAAAATACGCCACAAAAGATGTGACTGTTTCCATTTCAGAACTCCTGTAGCACTTTGTTTTCATCTCTCATAAGGCATTTTCAATGCTTTGCCTTTTTGACCACATGAATCTATATAGTCCTGGCACATTCCTTTGGAGGAAGTTTGACACATTATCTGCCCTAGAAAATTAATGTTCTCATTTGGCTTAAACCTCTTGACAGGAATAGAAACATGGTACCATTTACCGAATTTTTAAATTTTTGAAAGTATAGATTATAGTCTGTATTCCTTATTGCTAAATGTCTGGGAACATCTTGAGGGTAGGATCATGTCTAAGCAATCTGCATTTCTGTCTCCCTGCATAGAGTCTAGTATGTGATAGGGAGCAGCCAATATTTGTTTAATTAAACTGAACATAATAAAAGGGTACCTTGGTGCGATACCACATTAGCAAAATGAGCTTTTGCAAACTCAAATCTACCATTTTTAACTTAAAACACACACACACATTTTACATTTGAAAGAGAAACAATAGCATGTAAAATTTCATTTTGAAGCTCAGATAGTTTATTTTAATAAAGAAGCTTCACTAGCCTGTAATCTTTCAGGAATTTATTGACCAAGGCCATATTGTCAGATTGACTCTCTATAGCTGCAGGTATAGATTCATTTATTTACTCATTTAACAAATATTACTGATCACCAGATACAGGCTAAGAGCTGTTAAAATTTTAGGGTTGCAGCAGTGGAACAAGGCAAGGTTTTTAAACTCATAAAGGTTATATTCTAGAGGAGGAAACAGGATAAGAAAGTAAACAAATAACAAATATGGTTTAGTGATATAAAGAAAATAAACCAAGGTAATGATAATGAAGGTAGTGGGGTGATCAGTATTTTAGATAGGATGGATGATCAAGGAAGGCTGTTTGACATAAAGGAGGTAAGTGACCCATGTAAATACGTGAGGGAAAAGTATTCCAGGCAAAAGGAACAGTATGTAAAAAGGCTCTGGGACAGAAGAATGCTTGATGTGTTTGAAGAATAACAAGGAAAACAGTATAGCAGAAGAGCTCTGAACAGGGATAAGGTTGAGACAAGTGGCAAGAGATGAGCTCAGAGCAATAGCAGTGAGCCAGATGTAGGAACTGTATATGGGAAGATTGGATTTTACTCTAAGATGGATGTTTTTGGAGGATGTGAAGGTGACGTGTGACGTGATCTAACCTACATTTTAAAAGTATCACTTAACTGTTATGTTGAAAATAGAGTGGGAGATGGCAGGAGTGGTAGGCAAGTTTGGAGGCACTGGAGCCAGTTAGGAGCCAGTTAAGAGAAAGAACCCCAGGCTTCTTAGCCTGATCAATTAGAAGAATAGAGTTGCCATTGACTGAGATCAAGTAGATTACGGGAGCAGTTTGGGATACCTATTAGTCATCTAAGTAGAGATGATGAGTAGGAAATTAGACTTATGAGAGTGGAGTTCAGGAAAGACATTCAGGCTGGATATATAAATACAAGTTGCCAGCAGAGAGTATTTGTATGAGTCAGCTCAGGCTGCCATAATAAAATACGATGGACTGGGTGGCTTAAGCAATAGAAAATTTATATCACACAGTTCTGGAGGCTGGGAAGTCCAAGATCAAGGTGCCAGTTAATTTGGCTCCTTAGTAAGGACTCTTCCTGGCTTTTAGATAGTCATCTCTTCTCTGTGTCCTTACATGGCAGAGGGAAACAAAACCTCTAGTGTATGTTCTTATAAGAGCACTAATCCTATCATGAGACTCCCATCCTCATGATCTCTTCTAAATCTAATTACCCTTCATAGGCGCCATCCCCAAATGCCATCACACTGGGGGTTAGGAGTTCAACACATGAATTTGAGGGAGGGAGATGTAATTTAGTACATAGCAGTATTTAAAGCCATGAGACTAATGCATACAAGAGAAGAAATGAGGGAGGAGAGAAGGGAAGAGGAGGGTAGGGTTGGAGTATGGAGCTCTAGAGTGGTGGGAGAAGATGAGGCAGAATCAACAATGATCACAGAGAGAAACCAGGAGGGTGGTGTCCTGAGAGTCAAGTGAATAAAAAATTTCAAGGAAGACAGATGATCACCTGGGTTAAATGCCAATTGTAGATCAAGTGAGATGGAAATGCAAATTGACCATATATTTAGCAACTGGCAGGTCATAGTGTTTTGATAAGAGCAATTTTCTGTCAAGTGATGGGTTCAAGAGAAAGTGAGACAGAGAGAATTAGAGCAAGATATATCAATCACTCTTTTAAGCATTTAACTATGGAGGGTAACAGAGAAAGGCATGTTAGCTTTAAAAATAAACAAACGAACACTCTCTGCTTTAGCTAGAGAGAATTCACTGCCTTCTGAGCGGGAAGAGTGCTCCAAAAGCTTGTTGGTACACTCAAAGGATGTGCCTCTGATGTAGAACTTCTGTAAACTACTACTCCATCTACCAAGTACAGCCTCTCTGAAGGCCCTAAGTCATCAGTTCTTTATCAGTTTTAATGACTAATCACCAACTAATACCTCCTCTTCAATTCCTGCCTGAGTCTGTAGGCACAATTGGGTCTGGTTGCCAGCACAACGACAACTCGCTATAGATTTACCAAAAAAACCTGCAAATAACTTGAGATATAAAAAGGTCAAGAAAGCAAAGCCAATTGTAAAATCATATTGTGAGCAAATCTTTGGCTAAAGAGAATAGAGAAAAGGAAGGAGAGGACATGAAGACAGACAGGCAGGTATAAATGAATCCCCAGCTCTTTGAATCCCAGAGTGTTTGGGCTCCTAAATCCCAATCATCTCTTCTAAATCTATATCAAATGATGCTGTGAACATATATTCCTTTCTAGCAAATGTTTGCCCATTGCACCTGGGCCTGCTTAACAGTTAGACATGCTTTGTATGCTTTACAATTTGACCTATTTAACTGAGGCTTAAAGGAAGTGATTCTTATATCAAAGTGAAACTGCTATTTTTGTTTCATTTCAACCAACCAGTTTTTATTGAGCACCTACCAGGGCTGTATACTATGCTAGTTGGTGCAAGGATACAACTTAAAAAGAAAAAGAAAAAAATACCATTTGCTTTCACAGAGCTCACAATCTAATCTAAGTCAGCGGTTCTGAACCAGAGATGCTTTTGCTTCCCAGGAAACATTGGGCAATGTCTAGAGACATTTTTGATTGTCACTACTAAAGGAGGGTGCTGCTGGCATCTAGTAGGTGGAAGCTGGGGATGCCGCTAAGCATTCTACAGTGCACTGGACAGTCTCTAAACTCAAAAAATTATCTGATCTAAAATGTCAATAATATCAAGATTGAGAGACTCTGATCTAAGAGATACTACAGCACATATACAAATAACTCTAATAGAAGAGAGGCTATGATAAGCAATAATTTATGTTCCCAGGAATCCTTCAAGCTTTGTAGAGAATCAGCATCTTGGATTCAGTAGCTAGACTCCACTAGCAGTCTTGAGAATAAAACTCTGTGGAAAACAAAGTTCCAGCAAGTTCCTGCATGGTATTCGTATGCATGTATATGGCTTCTTAGATGTAACAGGGCTGTTCTGTACATCCTATAATATTCAATCCTTGCAACAATCCCATTTAGAGGTCCTCCATCTATTCTGCATAACTGTGACTGAAGAAGTCTTCCTCTATTAGGAAAAGCAATTCTTTCCAGCTGAGAGGCAGGGACCTTAGCCTAGCCAAACAAACAGCTAAATCAACCATGGCAGATGCCCGAGACAGATTTCCATCACTTTTCAACAATCATCTTAAGCAAACAGAATCATATATCTTCATTTTAGATTTGGAAACTGAGGTTTAGTGACATGACTAAGAACCCAGTGTTTCTACCTAGCAGTAATTTGGCTCAAACCTGGACCTTCTGACTCTAGATGCAGAAGTCTTTCTACTATAAGAAACTGCTCTCTCCATAACAATGACAGTAGACATCAATACCTTTATGGAGTATAACAATTCACAAAGTGATTTTCATGATCATTCTTTTGCTCTTCATGTCTTTCTTTGGGCAAATACAAGAAAAAGAGTGGAAAATACAGTTTTGATTTATATTGAAGGAAAGAGTTACTACCTGTATTTTATCAATAACATTACATCTCTTTATGTTCACATAGAAATCATGGAAGAAGTAGAGCTATAGAACCACTTTGCACCAAAATGGAATCAGACTAAAGGATTCATTCAAGTCGCATCATACATCCGATTAATGTACCCTAGAAAAACACACAAGGAAATTTATTCAAGTATAGTATGGCTTAAAAATGACCAAGTTAAAACTGAGTCACATGCTTTTATTTAAATACAGATGGTCAGGTTTTGTTTATATATATCGAGCCAACTGCTGATATAAAGCAATGTCCTATACATATAAACTAGCAAAGCCACTTTAGAACCCAGAGTTTAAAAGAGTCTATATAAATGTAAATTACCAACCAAAAGAAGCATAAAATCTATGGATGTGAAAATGAGACTACTATCTTAGCTCATCGAGCTCCAATTGGCCAGTATGTGTTCACATGGCTTTCTCTTATTTTGCAAATTTCTGGGGCATGTATTTAGCTGAAATTCTGTGTGCCAACATGTCAGTGATTGGGTGACCTGCGTTTCCTGTGTGGTTGTTTGTCAATGTCAGGTCTTTTTTCCAGATCTTGCAGAGACACTGAGACTTCATGTATCTGATTTGTCACCTCAACAATTCTTTGAGTCCTTGGACTCTCCAGCAGGAATCTTTCAGGTAAATTCTTGGAGTGGCTTGGCCAAATAATTCAGCTTAAAGGCTAGTAAGTCAGCTTTGTTCAGAGCCAAAAGTGAGCTATAGTTAGAAATTAAATGCTTCTGAAAGCTGCATTAACTCTTTTACACCACTAATGTGTTTCATTGGGGGCCCTGCAATAGCCATTCCCTAAATGGGGCTCTGGAGGATGAAAAATGTTAGTGAGTGTCTCGAAGCCTGTCATTTCCAACAAGGGAGGATGTGGTTCACAAGGGGTGGGGAACTGATGGAATAAAAGAGAATGTCTTCAGACTGCTTAGAGCTCCATGCAGGAAGAATCCAGAGAAAAAACAATCTCCCTAAATGAAATTGTTTTCTTCCTTTCCAGCCATGGTATATTAATTAGGTACAAGTCAGTCCACTTATTGCCAATTGACATTAAGCAATTTACCATTTAATGGCAATTGAAAACTGATGTTTACTGCTCTTAACACTCTTGATTGTTTCAAACAGATTTCCCATCCTAAAATGTAAATGGATTTAATTTGATCTCCTCAGTCTGTTCATTGTTATTTGAAAACAGTGATATCAGTATCAGAAAATCAGCAGCTACCTGAGCAATGAAGTGTTCAAAATGAAAATATTCAGTCATTAGTGAAAATTCAAAAACAAGAATCACTATTAGTTGCAATGATGACTACAGACCTGGGGTAGCATGATTGTTCTTTGTTGTTGTTGTTGTTGCTGCTCTCTCATAGTCTTGATTTCTTCTTGATTTCTTGATTTCTTTTCTTGATTTTTTTTTCTTAATACCAGAAAAATTAAAGTTGAGAAAAGTCCTGGAAAGCAATCTAGTTCAGTTCTGTCACTTCTCCAATGAGAAAACTGAGGCTTAAGAAAGTCACATGAATTGCCTAATAGTTAAAAAGAGTAACCTACTCTCTCTTCTTCATTCTTATGTCTTTTTTATTCTCTTATATCCCACTCCCACCCCAAAGAATTCCAGTGCAGAGCTCTGTAAGTGGAGAGATAATGGACAGAATGCATGATCTTGTAACCAAAGAACTTGAGTTCAAGGTCTACCTGGGTCGCTTCTCAGAACCTTGGTTTCTATATCAATGAAAAGGGAATAAAGAGACACACCTCCCAGTGGTTTTGCAAGGACTGTATGAAATAGTTTATACAAAAGCACTTTAAAAACTGCAAAAAAATATGCGATGAAAAACATTGTCTATTTAAAATCAAGCCTAGACAAGAGAGGGGCTGATTGAGACAAAAGTGGAAAGACAGGCAAGGAACAAACTTTGAGCAATAAGAACCATAGCACTCCAGCACTCACACTTGAAAGAAAGATAAGGAATCAGAAGCCTGAAAATATTTGCAGATGTAGTAAGCCTTTTCACTTTTGAAATAAGTAACATCTAGTGACATTCGTTCCACTTATTTTTCTTTTACATTGTCAGCATATTATTTGAAGACTTTTTAAATTTGAAAGACCTATTTTGCAGAGGGACATCTAATCATTTATCTAAACTAAAATGTAAACATGGTCTTATGGGCTGTCCCTGTCATTATACATTAAAGTGAAATACACAGCCTTAACTTATATTCTACTGATAATGCAACCAAAACTTTATGGACGTGTTTACAGAAATAAGTGCCACTGGCATTTTCATAAGTATAGGTATAAATGTAACAACATAACAGGTCATACTAGAAAAAGCCCTAAGCTAGGAGCAACACAAATGTTGCTTTTTGTAAGTGATTGGACCTGAAGCAAATCACTTTACCTCTCTGGGTTTCTAAGAGATAAATAAGGATGGAAAATGGGGATATCAAAAATATCAACCCCAAAATTAAATAGAATCACATCATTCAGCTCAAATGTACCTTGCTCCGATCTCCCTTCTTTTAGGAATGAAGCAGCATTCCTCTAGCATCTAAGAGTGTCAGGAACTGAACTCCCAGCTGGACCCTTTCATAGATTTCTCTCAACTGTCCACCTCATCCAAGATCTCACTTACCACCTCCCACAAAAGGCAGCCCATGTAGAATACTGGCCAATAAGAGGGTTTAAAGCCAAGCATTCTAGCCACAACTCAAGATACTCTATGAGGCTACTCCAGTTTCAAAGTTCCCTATGGCCTTAGAGGCTGAGACTTTGCTGTGACAGTCTAATTTCCCCCCTTCCTAATTCTGCTTTCTATACTCACCCAGAGATGTTGATCCTATAAGAGCTCCATAATAAACTTTCTACATGATAATCTCCATCTGAGTCATCTTCCCAAGGAACCTGATTTGCAGTGAGGGGTCCTTCCTGGTCACATCAGATAATTTAGAACCATCCCTTCTCTGGTCACTCTCTATCTCATTGTTCTTGTCAAATAAAAAATACCATTTACTTGCACATTTATTGTCTGCATCTCCACTGCTTGAATATATACTCCATGACGGCAGGATCTTTATGTGTCTTGCCCACTATTATACACCCAAGGTCTACACAAAGTAGGCACTCACTAAATATTTGTTGAATAAAAGAATGTCAGATGAGCTCCTGATCATGATGACAGAGTAGGTAAATGCTGCGCTTACCTTTTCTCACAAAATCATCAAAATTACAACTAAACTACAGAATAGCCATAATTGGGAATCACTTGAAGTCTACCTGAAGAAGTCCTACTACTGGAGACACACAGAACAGGGCACCTAAAAACCAGCAGGAAGAGCACAGGCATGAAACAGACTCATCCCACATCCATGTATGATGCTTGAGGAGCAATATCTTGGTAGTAGAGGTCCCAGCCCCACTAAGGCTCCTCAGCCCAGGGTTCCAGTGCCAGAAAGAGAAGTTCTCACAACCTCTAGATATTTAAACAAGTATAAATTTTGGCAGAGTGATATGTAGGACTCAGGGAGTAGCAGAATATTTTCTTAAGGAACCCCCACACAGAATAACTAAATGATGAACTCATTTGCTCTGAGCTCTAGCTCTGGGGCACAGCTTGAAAAGCACCAGAGATATGCAGGTAAGAAATGAATAGTCTGGTTTCAAGGTGAGGGCTGGAGGGGCAACTTTCTCCCAGACAGAAGGGCTAGCAGAGGGCAATTTTCCTCTGTTGACCCCTATTCTTCCCGGCTTCCAGACATAGGCAACCACCATATCTGAGTCTCCATTAACTAACTATAACACTGGTTGTCCCACCTGGGTGATTCCTTGAGACTCTGCCCCTCCCAGTGTGCAGAACCACTCAAGCCACTCCAGAGCATTTACATACAAATGGCCTGTCTTGGTTCATGCTGTAAACTTTCCTAAAATCTCTCAAAGGTTCACAAAACCTAAACAAGCAACATTTAGCTTCAGCACACTCCATACCTCTTGCTGAGCAACTTCAAACCCATAACCAGAAGTAGCTGTCCTCAGTTTGTGGTTTAGCTTCTCACAGCATTTCCAAGCTCAGCATGGCAAGAGATCTGTGAATTGCTTTGTGGCTCATGCCTGGTGGCCCTGGGCAACCTAAGTAAATGCTGTGCTTCTGCAATTGTACTTGGCCTGTAGCAGGACCCCTCCCAGGAGGCCCCTGGCCAGCTTCATTCTGAGCCAGAGCATCACCTGGGATCACATCTAAGAACAACACACCCAAAGGGCACACAGAGAAGGCACCAAAGTCTTGGTGAAGAAAATACACATATAACTCCAAGAAACTCAGAGAGTCTCAAACAAGATAACTTCAAAGAAGCCCACATCAAGGCACATCATAATTAAAATGTCAAAGCTTAAAGACAAAGAGAAAATTTTAAAAGTAGCAAGAGAAAAGCAGTTAGTTACCTACAGGGGAGCTCCCATAAGACTGTCAGCTGATTCTTCAACAGAAACTTTGCAAGCCAGAAGGGCTTGGCATAAAATATTCAAAGTAATGAAAAGCAAGGACATACAACCAAAATTACTCTACCCAGCAAACTATCATTTAGGATTGAAGAGCAGATAAAGAGCTTCTCAGTCAAGACAAAGCTAAAGGAGTTCATCAACACCAAACCAATATTACAATATTAAAGGAAGAAGAAGAAGAAGAAGAAGAAGAAGAAGAAGAAGAAGAAGAAGAAGAAGAAGAAGAAGAAGAAGAAGAAGAAGA